>JBAKBP010032799.1:0-22706 GCA_037953745.1 Lithodes maja
CCTCTCTACGATCTCTCCACCAACCTACCCTCTACGATACTCTCCACCAACCTACCCACTACGATACTCTCCACAACCTACCCACTACGATACTCTCCAACCTACCCACTACGACTACTCCTCCACCACCAACCACCTACCCTCTACGATACTCTCCACCAACCTACCCACTACGATACTCTCCACCAACCTACTACTCCACTACATACTCTCACCACCAACCTACCCTCTACGATACTCTCCACCAACCTACCCACTACGATACTCTCCACCAACCCTACACTACGACTCACACTCACAACCCTCACCCACTACATACCTCACCACACTAACCACCTACCCACTACATACTCACCACCAACCTACCCACTACGATACTCTCCACCAACTCTACCCACCCACCTACTCAACACACTCCACACCAACCTACCCACTACGATACTCTCCACCAACCTACCCACTACCAACCTCCACCAACCTACCCACTACGATACTCCACACCAACCTACCCACTACGATACACTCCACCTACCCAACCCCTACCCACCTACGATACTCTCCACCAACCAACCTACCCACTACATACTCTCCACCAACCTACCCTTACGATACTCTCCACCAACCACTACCCTACGATACTCTCCACTACCAACTACCCACTACGATACTCACCACTACCAACCTACCCACTACGATACTCTCCACCAACCACCCTACCCACTACAATACTCTCCACCAACCACCTACCCACTACGATACTCACCAACCAACCTACCCACTACAATACTCTCCACCAACCTACCCACTACGATACTCTCCACCAACCTACCCTCTACGATATTCTCCACCAACCAACCTACCCACTACGATACTCTCCACTGACCAACCTACCCACTACGATACTCTCCACCAACCTACCCTCTACGATACTCTCCACCAATAACCTACCCACAACGATACTCTCCACCAACCAACCTACCCACTACGATACTCTCCACCAACCAACCCACTACGATACTCTCCACCAACCTACCCACTACGATACTCTCCACCAACCAACCTACCCACTACAATAATCTCCAACCAACCAACCTACCCACTACGATACTATCCACCAACCTACTCACTACGATACTCTCCAACCTACCCACTACAATAGTCTCCACCAACCTACCCAATACGATACTCTCCACCATCCAACCTACCCACTACGATACTCTCCAACCAACCTACCCACTATGATACTCTCCACCAACCTACCCACTACGATACTCTCCACCAACATACCCACTACGATACTCTCCACCAACCTACCCACTACAATACTCTCCACCAACCTACCCGCTACGATACCCTCCACCAACCTACCCACTACGATACTCTCCACTAGCCTACCCACTACAATACTCTCCACCAACCTACCCACTACAATACTCTCCACCAAGCTACCCACTACAATACTCTCCACCAATCTACCCACTACAATACTCTCCACCAACCTACCCACTACAATACTCTCCACCAACCTACCCACTACAATACTCTCCACCAACCTAATAAAAATAATAATAATAATAATCTTCTGGTTACTTATATAGCGCCCGTCTCTCCTCCTTCGAGGATTCGCAAGCGCTTGGCTTTCTTTAGTCTACCAGAGACCATTACCCATCCCCCTTGCTCATGGAGAGATGGTAACCGCCAGCTGTATCCCAGAAAAACTTTTCAATCTGAGCGGGGATTGAACGCGAGACCTTCAAGGTGGAATCAGGCACGCTATCAACTGAGCCAGCCGGATGGCTGGCACTACGATACTATCCACCAACCTACCCACTACGATACTCTCCAACCAACCAACCTACCCACTACGATACTCTCCACCAACCTACCCACTACAATACTCTCCACCGACTTACCCACTACGATACCCTCCACCAACCTACCCACTACGATACCCTCCACCAATCTACCCACTACATTACTCTCCACCAACCTACCCACTACAATACTCTCCACCAACCTACCGACTCGCAGCTGATCCATCCCATACTTTGTGCCTTTCTTCCCCCACATCCACCTAATGCTCAGGTTAATCCACGGGTCTGGGGTGAAGGGTTGGTGTGAAGGGTTGGGGTGAAGGGTATGGGTGAAGGGTGTAGCATCCGAGAGTGGTCATGTCCCCTTAGGTGGCTTAGGGCTTAGTTGCCAAATCTAGAGAGTGTAGAGGGGATGGAAATTCAAATTCAAGTTCATATTCATATTTAATTTTATATTTAGCTCATAGGAATAAACAAGGATAGTTTCTCACAATATTGTATATTAACAAGCAGAACCCGCTAAGCATTTGTTGATGCTGTCATTATTGGTGTAGTTATGAGAATAACAACAACACATCTACAACATAACAATAAGTACTTAAGAGAAGAGACAATTTTAAAGTTAATAACAAAATATATGTGAATATCTAACAATAAATCACGGTTAATATTTGCCAAATGGTGTCATACAAACAGGTTTTCTATACTAAATTGTATTGCTAGATATAATATTGTTTGAGTTTATATATCAAAGAATTATCGGAGGGTGTTCCATAATTGAGTACCTCGAAATCAAACAAATAATTGTGACTGGCTGGAATTAACAAAATTTTCATTTTTAATGCTATAGCTAAAATGATGTTTAACTTAATATTCAACAGGACAATATTTGATGTTATTTAAGAATGTGTGTGTGAGAAACCTTATAGATTGGTTAAAATTATTCTTCAAATGTAACTTTTTCAACTAAATAAAAGAGTAGCTGAGTAGGCTGTGTCCTAGGTCTGTGGGTTATAATTCTCCCAATAGTAGGCTGTGTCCTAGGTCTGTGGGTTATAATTCTCACAATAGTAGGCTGTGTCCTAGGTCTGTGGGTTATAATTCTCACAATAGTAGGCCGTGTCCTAGGTCTGTGGGTTATAATTCTCACAATAGTAGGCTGTGTCCTAGGTCTGTGGGTTATAATTCTCACAATAGTAGGCTGTGTCCTAGGTCTGTGGGTTATAATTCTCCCAATAGTAGGCTGTGTCCTAGGTCTGTGGGTTATAATTCTCACAATAGTAGGCTGTGTCCTAGGTCTGTGGGTTATAATTCTCACAATAGTAGGCTGTGTCCTAGGTCTGTGACACTAGGACACACTGTGTCCTAGTGTCGTCAACGCTAGGTCTGTGGGTTATAATTCTTACAATTTTCTTTTGCACACTAAAAAGTGGTTGCAGCTGAGCTTGGTATGCTGAAGACCATTATGGTATTACAATATAAAAGGTGAGGATAAATTAATGCAATATAAACAAGGCGGACTGTTTTCAACGACAGTTTATCTTGAATGTTATATATTACACCACACAGTCGAGATAGCGTAAGTTTGAGAGCTGTCGTATGAAGTTTCCAATTAAATTTGTTATATGTGAGCACTCCTAAAAATGACTGTACAATCCCACATGTAGCTTTAGATCCATTAAATTGGAAAGTTTGCCATTCGTTATCTAAATATTTGTTTGATAACAATATTGAATAAATCTTAGAAGGGTTAACAGTTACCTTGTTTGTAGTAAACCACTCTTCTAGTTTAACAAGTTGTGAATTTATGACATCAACAAGTGATTGCTGATTTTGTTCAGAGATAAAAAATGTTGTGTCGTCAGCGAAAAGCAGTGTCTGGCCAGTGTTTGGAGCATTATGGATGCCATTAATGTATAGTAACATAATATTAATGGCAGATGAATCTGCTACATCCCGATTCCGCTACATCCCGTTTTATACACTCTCGCGGTAGAGCCACCACGGTCAGTAATGGGAAATCCGACAGGTTTACTTTGTTCATTTTGGCTCTGAAAAACATTTTGGTCTAAGCGTTCAATGTCATGGAGGCAGCTTTTTAGGAGGAGTAGTGCGTCATAGATTCTGGAGACGACAAAACACCACCCTCTTGTAAGTGGATTCAGAAATTGGCCCTAATATAGAACCCTGAGGGACGTACACATGTGCGGAGATCAGAGTTAGTGTTGATAAGTCACATAATGACGTTTATTTAAACAATGATCTCCATAGCACCTCATAATGCTGTAGTTTAAGTTGCGTGTATGTATGTGTTTGTGTGTGTATGTGTGTGCGTGTGTGTGTGTGTGTGTGTAGGTGTGTGCGTGTGTGTGTGTGTGTGCATATGTGAATGTGTGCTTTGCAGTGTAGTCCACTATAGTCTTTTTATTTTTATATTTGTTTTGTTATTTGTTTTACCTGGGAAATGTTCACTTGATCCTTTTGATCTATATAACTGTAATTCAAGTTGATTGGCTGGTGGGACTGTGTAGTATATTTCTTGTTTTATGTTTTCATATAACTGAAATCGTCATTCGGATAGAATCCTAACAGACAATCAATTTGAAATAGTGCTATAGCTCAAAAGGATTAATTGATTGATTGATAGAAAACAGGCCACCGCAACAGTAAAGTATTTTTTTTTTTTTTTTTTCTATATTTCAACTTACTTCCTCTCGGGCATAGGCTGAGAGCCTTAACATTCACTGCTTTACAATGAACAGTGAAGCCCGTGAGGTCTTGTTCCAGTCTAGGGTGTGAGACATGTGAAGCACGTAGAGTACAACGAGCACCTCCCATCTTGCCTTCACATGAGGCACGGTGCTCACTCATGGCCTGAAACGACCCCATCTCTGAAGCCACCTCGTTCCCGTGCTTCACTGTCTCACCCCCTACACTCGGACTCTCACACTTACACACACACAACGCCACCTGTTGAGCAGATAACTCACCAGGCATTGCACCACTATAGCATATTTTGAACATGGGAATATTCATACAGTGCTATTTAATCAGGGAACTATGAGGGTATTTTATTGACGTTTCGGTGGGCTTGTGGTAATGCACTGATACTAGGTACAGCACAAATTCCATCCCAATAATATCTTCCCATTGATACATCGGGATTTGAACCTGGGACCTTTGGATTACCAGGTCAGTGGCAAGACCACTCCACCAATGTGGCGCCGCACAAGCTCAAATATATCGAAAAATGTACAAGAACCCAAGAAGGTTGGGGGCGTTTAATTTGAATTTATGTATTTATTTGTTTGTTAAGCTTGATAGAGGTCTAGGGAGGAAACTAAAACAAAAAATATATAAAAAACTATATACAAATGAACAAATACATACGTCCATCCCTCCCTAAACAGATTCTTTGAGCTAGAGACCGACCCTTATAGTGACAGAGAACGCCCAACCCGCGCCCTATTGTTTTTATATTCAACCCCTTGCGTCCTTTGCCATTTAGATTGGCTATTACTAGACGATTTTATTCAGTTTAAAAAGGCCCTACACCAAATTAACAGGTTTCGCATTATCTTAATCAGCTAATTTTTTTCCTACCACAGATCCTTCTTAAGCTGCACAAAATTGTCTTTATATAGCTAGAATACAAGAAAACAAAGAGTCGCCGGTACATAATGGGTTAAGGGGAGGTCTTTAGTTTGCTCCCTAAACCTCTATCAAGCTTGAAATAATTACCCCCAAGCCCTCCCTTGAGATAACCGTGTACCTTGTTGTAAAATGTCCGGGTCAAAGGCCGCTTCCTCAAAAATTACAGGCTCGCTCTCGCTCGCCAAACAAAATATAGACACCTATAAGTGGCATGAAAGGTCTTAAACTTGTGATAAATGGAACGAAAGGTCATAAAAACTTCAGACTAATAGGGTGAACGTTTTAAAATGTCAAAACTAATGGGGCTAACCATGAGGGAGGAGGGGTCCAGAAAAAAAGTCTTTAAGTGAATATCTTCCCTTAAATATGTTCATACCCATAACAACCATTCAGCAATACCGGTACAGGATATTTAGTTTGGTCTGGGGATCTAAATACTGAATGATTACATAATTATATCCTACCACCCCAATACATGTTCTTGAGGGGAGATGTTTAGTTTGTTCCCTAGATGATCAAACATATAATTACACCCACTAGACCCCCTTTCAAGATATATTTGTACATTTTTCGGTAGAAAAATGTCCGGACCGAAGGCCGATTCATCTTAAGTTAAGTGTGCTATCACTCTCCAGGACAAATCGACACCTGTATGACATGAAAGGTCTTACAATTGACAGAAATGGGGCTAGATTTCTTAAAATCGTCAAACTAATGGGGCGCAAGTCTTAAAATCTCTAAAGGAATGAGGCTAAATATGAAGGATAAAGGGGTCCAGAAAAAATCCCTCAAGTGGAATCTCCCTCGGATGGCGGAAGATAAACACACGCCCGATCTCTCTTACCCAACGATCTCTACTCTCAACCTATCATCACATTTTCCAACTTATATAACATCTCTCGGGTCATATTAACCCCCCTCTCCACTTAAGGGAGCCCACCTCGCTTTTTTTCTATTTCTTTCCCTCTTCTTTGGCTTGTATCCATTCGGCCCCATGCAGCCTACTGTTTTAAGACGTTTACCCCCATCCAGGTGTCAATATTTTCCTGGCGAGCGGTAGCGAGCCAGCATATATATATATTTTTCTTGACAGCAAGCTAAATATGTACATTTTTCGATAGAAAAATTTCTCTGGCGAAGCCGAATTTCTCCATACAATGCTGACTCGCTATCGCTCGCCAGGAAAAAATCGACACCTGGATGGGGATAAACGTCTTAAAACAATTGGCTGAATGGGGCCGAATGGATACAAGCCAGGGAAAGAGAGAAAAAGAGAGAAAGATAAAAAAAGCCGGTGACCCCCCTTAAAGATCAAAGGGTATACTATTACGTTAGTGAATAACATGATCAGAGTAGGCCTTGACGACAGCCACCTTTGAAGAGCCAGCCTCAAAGGAAATCAAAATACGGAGCGAGTTCCTAAGGCGACACATTCAGGAATAGAAAACCAAATCTAGCCGAGCCTGCGTTCGTCCTGACTCGGCAACAAATGATGCCGAATTGTATTTTTAGGCGGAAATAACAGAATAGTACCGAATATTTACGAATGAGTTGCGAATGCACTCGTAGTTGTTAGGCTTGACCGCCAAATCGCCGCAGAATGTAGAAACATTCAAATTTAACCGTCATTATTCGACCCCCCCCCCCCGAATAACCCACAATTATCCCGAATGTTGGCGAGTAAGCTCCGATAAACTCCGAATTGTTCCGAATGTCGGCATGAATGCATCCAAATGCTACAGAAACGCTGAGAATAATGCCGGAAGGGATCCTATTCTTCTCGGGGGCTACAAATACCAGCCCCTCCTGGTGTTTCTGAGGCTCATATCAAACCTTATCAGAATAGTAAATAACCTTCATATTCTACTAATTACTCTAAAACAGAACAAAAATACTTCTCAAAAATAAGTTTCAAATATTTGCTGTGTTTCTGTAGATTCTTAATCCCTTCAGTACCGGCGACATCTCTTTTTTTGGATTTCAGCTACATTTAGACGATTTTATGAAGCTTATGAAAGATATATAGTTGCTAAAAGAATTAATTGAGATAGTTTGTGGCCTTTTAATGGATAGACGTCCTTCTTAAGATGAATACAATTATATAATGCTTACCAGAATTTATTGAAAAGGACATCATCGGTATTGTATGGGTTAACATTCATTTATATTCCATACAAAATCCACATAATGTTTGTCCTTGTTTTTATATTGTATATTTTATTATTCATATTATCTTCGTATGTTAAATCTTATATTAATGAATCATACGAAAATGAAAAATACGGAATATATCAATAATAATGATATATTCCGTATTTTTAGAGTATTTCTATTATTATTATATTTAGAGGTGGACCAGATATTCGAATCCGCATCTGTGGATATCCGCATCATTTTTACATCCGCATCCATGGATTCGGATAATATGCGGATATCTTGAATAACTCATAAGTCATAACTATTTATAACAATTATAAACTATATAGACCGTGAAGGTAATGCAGAAAACCTGATACTGCGATAGTGCCACATCAAGTACTAAACAGTTATAATATATTTTGTACACGCATGTTCAAAATGTAAACATTCAGATTTATCGACGAACGTATGACACTGTAAACTTCTGTTGCGTACTGTCCGACATCAATATTAAATTTACAGCTTAATATTAATTTTCATGGGCTCTAATTACTCTATGCTAACTAGAAATATGCAATTAAATTATACAATCCTGTTTGGATTGATAAATAAACCAACACAAAAATCTAATGATCCAAACCATGAGCGGGTTTACAGAAACGTACACACAAGAACAAAACACACATGGCAAGCACAAAAACGAGCACACTGGATATCATGGTGGATATTTATCACACACACGCACAGCACAGCGAGAGAGAGAGAGAGAGAGAGAGAGAGAGAGAGAGAGAGAGAGAGAGAGAGAGAGAGAGAGAGAGAGAGAGAGAGAGAGAGAGAGAGCGAGAGCGAGAGAGAGACACCGATCTCACATAATACACTGCACGGCATCTTCTTATCTGATCCTTCCTTCCTCCTATTCTTCTTTCTATCCTCTTCCTCCTCCTTTATTACTTGCTCTTCTATATACCTGTCTTCGCTTTACTTTTTCTTCTCTTCATATTCTTTCGTCCTTACGATTTTTTTAAATTTTCCTCGCATTATTCCAATTTTCTCTTCCTCCCTCTTCTCTTTCTCCTCCTCTTTAACACGCATTTTTCATGCTTAAATAATAGAGGGGTACATATTCTATAGTTTGATTATACACGTAAAAGGGTTTATTCTTCAATGATGAGTGACATGAAAGATAATATTCAGTATACATATATGGTTATATACTGTATACCCACTGTCCCATTTAATCATCGACGCCTGCGTTGGTGATTTTGCAGATTTTAATTATTTTACTAATTTTGCTGATTTTACCGAATGTTTCAGAATGTTGCAGAGTTGTCCCGAATGAGTTCGGAATGTTTGTGAATACTGTCGAAAAGTTACGAATGCTACAGAAAAGTTACGAATACCCGCCGAATCCGCACATTCGGGACAATATTTTTTAACACTGGCAAACATTTGGCTCGCCCGGCCGAGTGTGGCTGAATGTTGCTGATCGCTTGGGACTGTGCTGAGAGTTGAGGACTCATGATAGTTATCTGGATTATAATCAAGAACAGCATCATCATTTACTGAATCCTTTCAGTAAATGATGATGCTGTTCTTGATTATAATTCAGATATGATGCAATATTACGTAGCTTAGGAAGGATCTGTGGGGGTCATAGATTATATTGGGATAGGTTATACTAGGTATATTATAATAGGTCCTTCATAAGCTACATAATATCGTCCAAGAAGAGCCAGGATAAACTGAAAGAATGCGGTAAGCTATACAAAAAGGGTTATATACTGTATATACACAGTTTATTTACCCATCCAGTACCAGCGACGTCCTTTTCATCATATTCTGGAACTATTAGAAGAGTTTATTCAGCTTTGGAAGGACCTCTAGCAATAACAAGGCTTCAAACTATTTCAACCAACCATTTTAACTACCGCAGATCCTTCTTAAGCTGCATAATATCGTCTAAATCTAACTAGAATATAATATAACACACGTCGCCGGCACTCAAAGGGTTAAGGGAGCCCACCTCACTTTTTTTATTTCTCTTCCTCTCTCTTTGGCTTGTATCCATTCGGCCCCATTCAGCCTACCCCCATCCAGGTGTCAATAT
Organism: Lithodes maja; assembly: GCA_037953745.1. NCBI lineage: Eukaryota > Metazoa > Arthropoda > Malacostraca > Decapoda > Lithodidae > Lithodes > Lithodes maja. The sequence goes on from JBAKBP010032799.1 coordinate 9,715, forward strand.
ATATATATATATATTTGTTTTGACAGCAAGCTAAATTTGTAAATTTTTCGATAGAAAAATGTCTCCGGTGAAGCTGGATTTCCCCCTACAATGCTGGCTCGCTATCGCTCGCCAGGAAGATATCGACACCTGGATGGGGATAAAAGTTTTAAAACAGTTGGCTGAATGGGGCCGAATGGATACAAGCCAGGGAAAGAGAGAAAAGGAGAGAGAGAGCAAAAAAGCTGGTGACCCCCCTTAATATACATGCAAGACTGTCTGCGAACTATGGATTTTGACTGTACCAGCTGATAACCTAACGCATATCCCTATCTGCGCACATAACTCGCAATCCCGGGAGACTATAAAGTTGGCGAGGCATTGTTGTGAAAAGGACAATGGCCAAACGTACGAGTTGGGATGGCAAGAGGGGGAAGTGCTCAAAACTGCTACATTCTTAAGCGGCCACAACCACAACGGTCACATTCTTAAGCGGCCACAACCACAACGGCCACATTCTTAAGCAGCCACAACCACAACGGTCACATTCTTAAGTGGCCACAACCACAATGGTCACACTCTTAAGTGGCCACAACCACAACAGTCACATTCTTAAGTGGCCACAACCACAACGGTCACATTCTTAAGTGGCCACAACCACAATGGTCACATTCTTAAGCGGCCACAACCACAACGGTCACATTCTTAAGCGGCCACAACCAAAACGGTCACATTCTTAAGCGGCCACAACCACAATGGTCACATTCTTATGTGGCCACAACCACAACGGTCACATTCTTATGTGGCCACAACCACAACGGTCACATTCTTAAGTGGCCACAACCACAATGGTCACATTCTTAAGCGGCCACAACCACAACGGTCACATTCTTAAGCGGCCACAACCACAATGGTCACATTCTTAAGCGGCCACAACCACAACGGCCACATTTTTAAGTGGCCACAACCACAACGGTCACATTATTAAACGGTCACAACCACAACGGTCACAACCACAACGGTCACAACCACAACGGTCACATTATTAAACGGACACAACCACAACGGTCACATTATTAAACGGACACAACCACAACGATCACAACCACAACGGTCACATTGTTAAACGGACATAACCACAACGGTCACAACCACAACGGTCACATTTTTAAGCGGCCACAACCACAACGGTCACATTTTTAAGTGGCCACAACCACAACGGTCACATTATTAAACGGTCACATTATTAAACGGTCACAACCACATCAGTCACACTCTTAAACGGACACAACCACAACGGTCACATTCTTAAGCGACCACAACCACAACCACGACGGTCACAACCACAACGGTCACAATCACAACGGTCACATTCTTAAACAGCCACAACCACAACGGTCACAACATTCCCATTGGCCTACTAGAGCTATATGCGAGACGTTGTCAATAAAGTGCTCCTCCTCATATGGTGTAAATATGCATTTGAAGAGAAAGAGGGAGGAAGGAAGAAAGTGAGATGAATGAAGGATTTAAAAGGACAAAATAAGTGGAAGAAAAAGAGAGGAAGGAATGAAGTGGAATGAATGAAGGATAAATAAGGACAAAATAAGTGGAAGAGAAAGAGGGAGGAAGGAAGAAAGTTGGATGAATGAAGGGTAAATAAGGACAAAATAAGTGGAAAAGAATGAAGGCGGAATTAAGAAAGTGGAATGAATGAAGGATTAATAAGGAAAAGATAAGTGGCAAAGAAAGAGGGAGGAAGGAAGGAAGTGGTATGAATGAAGGGTATAAAAGGACAACATAAGTGAAAGATAAAGATAAAGAGGAAGGAAGGAAGGAAGTCGGATGAATAAAGGATACATAAGGACAAAATAAGTGGAAGAGAAAGAGAAGAGGGAGGAAGGAAGAAAGTGGAATGAATAAAGGATAAATAGGGACAAAATAAGTGGCACAAAAAGAAAGAGGAAGTAAGGAAGAACATGGGATGAATGAAGGATAAATAATAACCAAAGAAGTGTAAAAGACAGAGAAACAGGGATAATTGGTTGACGGTACTATAAACTCCACCTGTTTTTCAAGTAGCAAAAGCGGTTATGTGAGGATAGGAGAGGAGGGAACGGTGTATGGATTGTAATGGTATCAAATAACCTGCAAACACACAAATATATTAAGGATATAAAAAAAGCGAAGCAATACCCAAACTAGGAATTAGCCAAGAAAAAAAAAAAAAAAAACTAAGTAAATGATGAGGGTACACATAACCAGACATACAGGAGATCAAACACAGACGTATCTCAATAACAAGCAATATGGATACCGGAGGGGAAGGTCAGTTTTAGACTTCATATTGAATCTCTCCCGGGTCCTCGATAACAGTAAACCCTGCTCTTTGATAGCTCTTGGATTTGTTGGAGCTCTTGGCCGAGTTTGGTTTTAGATTTTTTTTTTTTTTTTTTGTAATTTGTTTTATGTGTGTGTGTGTGTGTGTGTGTGTGTGTGTGTGTGTGTGTGTGTGTGTGTGTGTGTGTGTGTGTGTGTGTGTTTTCTTTCTTGCATAACTGAAAGCATTTGGGCCAAGAACGAGGGAATACTCTACGGGATTATCCTTAAATAGTATAGTATGTGTACACTCTCGGACAAAAGCGGTGTCCCAACTTCTTAGCATTATATTATTATCAATGTCCCTCGCTTGGCTGTTGCAAAACTAGTCTTGAGTCACACTGAACATAACTTGAATATATTGTCTTTGTATTTGTTAAGGAAAATGTTTTCATATATCATTTAGGCAAATTATGAACACATGTAGATACAAAGAGAGCAAAAGATAATTGGAATCAAATGGTGGGGTTATAAAAAGTGATAAATTAATATTATGAACACAAACATTACAAATGTTGCCGACGAGTATCATAGGAAGCACGTGAAAGCAAAATGACATTGAAAAGAACAAATAAATTATTGTAATACAGTTAAAATAGTATGGGAAAATAATACGATTTCCAAAGTGGGTAATATGTAGGTCTATGTGGAAAAGTAGCGGGAAAAACACTTCAGAGTAATACACGAAAAAAAAAATACGTAACAAAAGTACCTAAACAAAACAAATATTACACAAAAATCCACCTGCCACCTCTGACCCACAAGACCAACAAGAAATAATAACAACAACAACAAAGAAAACGGCAACAAGAACAAGAATAATAACGAACACAATAATAACAAAACAACACCAAGCAAACAAGTAACAACAAATCAAAATCGATCATTCGTAGACCGCCGAAGGTAATAAAAAACAGGAAAAGCAAACCGAAGTGGATAAAAGGCGAGAAACTGAAAAGTTAGAGATGAAATTGGAATTGTGGAAAAGTTTAAACAAGATGATAGGAGAAGGGGTGAGGAGGAAGAAGAAGAGGAGGAGGTGAAGGAGGAGGAGGAGGAGTAAGGGAGGATTAGATAGGAACAGGGTATAAGTAAGAACGGAAGAGGAAGAAAAGAGGAAGGAGGAGAGTCAAGGGAAAAGGAGGCATGGGAGGGGGGCGCTGAGAGTGGAATTAATAAGACAAATAAGATATCATAAGGATTTTTTTTTTTTTTTTTTTGGTCACTAGACATCTATCAAACTTATAATACACCCCAAGACCCCCCTTCGAGATGAATGTGTACATCTTTCGGTAGAAAAATGCCCTGGTCGAAGGTCAGTTCCTCCAAAATTATAGGCTCACTATCGTTCGCCAGGAAAAAATTGTCTGGACACACGGAGCTTGAAGCTATATAAGTCATAGGATGAGGGAAAAACAGATTGAGGGAGAGAGTTTCAGAGCTTACTTGTTGAGTAGAAGAGAGACTGGAAAAATCGTTTCACTCATGGGTTAGAGAGTTAGCCGGAATAAGAGTGGGTATGTGTTGAAAGGCAGGTGTCCCGACCCTCCCTCAGGGAGGAGGAACACACCGAGAATACTCTGAAAAACAGTGATTATTGTAATAGTGGTAGAAGAGTGAGAGAATGCAAAATTAAGGCGTATAGAGACACATTGTAGGGAGTTAGTAGAGGAGGTGAATTGATGAGACAAAATGCTTTTGACTTTACCCTTGAGAGAAGTGTGGTATGGGTGGAACCTCCCCACACATGCGAATAATACTCAATACATGGGTGCACATTGCCCCTGTACAGAGCAAGAAGCTTTGCTGGGGTGATGAACTCACGAAGGTGGTTGAACACACATCACTTCTGGGAAGCTGTTTTAGTAAACGGGGAAATATGATATTTCCAAGAATGGTCAGAATAAAAAGATGCACCAAGAATATTGAGATAAGATGAACGGTAGATTTGTATATTGTTAAAGAGTAATGGATAGTCATGTGGTGGATTGTGATGGGTAAAGAGATGAGAAATTAAGTCTTGGAAGCATTGAAAGTAACAAGATTCTCCCTGCCCCAATCGGCAATAGTTGATATATCAGAAGATAGGCGTGCTTTGGCCTCAACACATGAGTTTTGGAGTAACTGCATGGTGGGTGTTGTTGTACAAAAGTAATTGAATAGTGTAAGGAAAATTAATCAGAATATGAGGAAATAGGACTAGAGGTACAGTTGAGAAGATCATTAACGAATATTTGAATAAAACTGGAGACAGGATAGAACCCTAAGGAACACCGGAGTTGATAGGTTGAGGTAGTGAGCGATGGCCGTCCACAATTGCAGCTATGGAAAATTTGGTATACAGACACAGATAGAGGGATAGAACCTGAAGGAGGGTAGTATAACAAATAGAGATTAGTGCCAGACTCTATGGCGAAACAATGTTTAACTATCAAAAGCAGATGATAAAAGCTTATGTGATGGCCCCTTTTCACTAACGTTTACAGTCCTGTCCAAATTACTGTCCTATAACTTTCGCTTCCCAGATGAAAATGACCAGCTATATAGGATATTGTGGACGTGCCTTTAGAGTACAAATGTTCAAACACATTGGTAAGAGCCACCGATCAGATCAGGTATTATAACGTATGTCCCTCTCGACCGTTCTAAATAATGCTAGGGAACAAAGCCATCCAAACACTTCTGAGGATTTTCAGTTTGTTGCCAAACTTTGGAGCCACTATGAAGCACTTATTGGTGAAAATGTTACAATGAAAACACTCATTCATGAGTTTAATGTTTCACATACTTCACAAATGTTGATTCTAACAGTATTCAATGCATATGGTGCCCGAAGTTTAGAATTGGTTAGGCTATATGAACTTTTGTTATTGGCAGAGTTTGGGTGAGCTTCAATGTCCTTTAGCTGTTATGGAACCTGGGTTTAGAGAGAGAGAGAGAGAGAGAGAGAGAGAGAGAGAGAGAGAGAGAGAGAGAGAGAGAGAGAGAGAGAGAGAGAGAGAGAGAGAGAGAGAGAGAGACTGTATATTATATATTTACGCAAATTCTGCTCGCAAAAGGTGTTCTATTATTGCATAACGCATAAGCATTATTATTAAACATACTAAGCCTCGTACGCCACTAACATACAGCTACTAAACGCAGAGGGTATTGTCCATGGCACTACTGCACATGAAACAGAATTACGCTCATAATATGCAAATACGCCAACTTCTAGTACACGACACGGCACGCACTCCAAACATGTACTCCCTAATTTAAAACTTCACCAACAAGCTTGATAATACATCTTGCATAATCAAGACAGAAGGACATTTACTTAGCGCTTGTACGACCCAAAGTAAATAGTACTCTTACATATTACTGTTGAATAGGCTTTTTATAAACAAATGAGATATTGTCAAAGAAAAGTGTCATATTAAATTTTTGTATTTTTCATTCCAAGGTTGTTAAATTTTTAAATGTGGTTTTGGATGGGAACCTTAAAACTCAAGGGAAAACAAATATTTACTTATGAGATGCACAAAAGCATACAGGTTTCAAATACGCACACTCCATGAAAGTTCTCTAAACAAACATTCACAGAGGGTAATCATACACAATATACGTGGCCACGATAAGTACGACTAACGAAAGTCACACGAAATGAAAGAAAGCACACACACACACACACATACACATACACACACACACAGACAAATCTAATAAATACAAATCCTGCAACTGTATGTTCTTCACACAATTGCGCACATACACAATACATACAAGTGTACACACACACATGCAAATCCATAGACAAAACCAAATGCATACAACAAACAAATATACACGAAACTTAAATACACAGACTGTATCCACATAAGTTTGTGTACACATACAGTGCACTTGCATATTATATGTTCACACACCACACAAATATTCATAAGAAAGCTAATACATAGAAAAGAAGCCAATGCACACAGCAAAATACGCAAAATATGCCTGAACACTGTAAATATAGTTCAAGCAAAATAACACACACTACTGTAACAATAACACACTCTACTGTAACAATAACACACACTACTGTAACAATAACACACTACTGTAACAATAACACACACTACTGTAACAATAACACACACTACTGTAACAATAACACACACTACTGTAACAATAACACACACTACTGTAACAATAACACACACTACTGTAACAATAACACACACTACTGTAACAATAACACACACTACTGTAACAATAACACACACTACTGTAACAATAACACACACTACTGTAACAATAACACACACTACTGTAACAATAACACACTACTGTAACAATAACACACACTACTGTAACAATAACACACACTACTGTAACAATAACACACACTACTGTAACAATAACACACACTACTGTAACAATAACACACACTACTGTAACAATAACACACACTACTGTAACAATAACACACACTACTGTAACAATAACACACACTACTGTAACAATAACACACACTACTGTAACAATAACACACACTACTGTAACAATATTCATACACAGAATAAGAGTAAACATTTTCACTCGTTTTAGAAATATTAATTAATTTGGCATTCATTGCATAACACGTGTATTATGAATCATGAATGAAATCCAAAAGCCTGAAACAAAAAATATTAATCTGCTGAAAGTTATGCAATCAAATATTACACACTTAATAAAGCACGCCAGATGTTCTATAGTGCAAAGACAGATTTTATGGCGTAGCATAATTATACACACACACAATACACACATTCAGCCACACAAATACCCTAACATCTTCAAAGTCCTGTGCAATAAATCCATAAAATACATGTATCACAAATGCACGTACAGTATGTTCCCAAGAAAATCCTACATATATAACTCGCCAATTACAAACAATACAAACATAGAAATAAAAAACAAATATCAAACGAAACCTAGCCAGTAAACAACGTCAAAATCCACAATCCAATCAATTATCACACACACACACACACACACTCACACACACGGACACAATAACGGTCTGTCACACCATATATACGCGCCCACCTTTAATAATGTATGCATAAGTGTGTGTGCGTGTGTGTATTAGAATATAATTATGTATGTATTTGCTTGAGTTTGTTTATGTATATGTGTATATATGTATATGTGTATATATGTATATGTGTATCTATGTATGTGAAGTATATGTGTATATATGTGTGCGTATATGTGTATGTATGTATGCGTTATTTATGTATATATATATATGTGTCTAGACTCTATAGTGTATACTGTTTGTGGTTCGACCCCGGCTGAGAGTATCAGGTGGATAAGAGAAGAGCATAATTATATGCATGTAATGTGCATATATTTATATATATGTATGTCTGTGTGTATGTGCTGTCAATGGTTTGAGCCCGGCTGAGAATATAAGGCATATAATATATATATGTACTGTACGTGTATTTGTATAATCATATGCACATATGTATGTAAATATACGTACATATGAGCGAGAACATATTGCTCACTAGCGCAACTTCGTATTATAAATCTATGCATAAGCATTATCTATTATTATGTGTTCGTGTATCTTCATCCATGTATTTCCACCCTTAACAATAGAATGCCCAGCTTTTCCACATTTCGCCTTCTATCACACACACACACACACACGAACAAACACACACACACACACACACACACACCTACACTAAAGAATGTCCTATATACTACAATTCCCCCAAGCTGTCTCTACTGTTTTATATATCCTTGTTTTGTTCTCTACCAAGGATTAACCTCCCATTGTAGTAGGCTTTACCTGACCCTACCTGTACGGACTTGAAGGCCGCTCCCTCTTTACCCTTTTCAACTCCTCACCTGACACTACCAAAACAGTGTATGTACGTTTGTGTTCATACGTGAGCGTTTGTGTACGGCCATGTGCACACTTACTGCATGTTCTTATGTTCTTATATATGTATGTATTATGTATGCGTATGTATGTGTGTACGTACGTGTATATATGTATGTTCTGTATGTGAGTAAGTAAAATAAATGTGTATATGTACTGTATATCACTTACTCTCATGGTTAATTTATGATAATTTGTATTTTGCACCTGCATCATTATTGTATCTATTTTTTTGTTTTGTAAACTGAGCTTACCATCTTCATATCTGTACATCTCATGTTCATCCACTAAATTGTAAAATGTGTATTTTCAGCTCATGAGGCTGCCATTCTTTAATAAACCGTTTATTATTATTATTTATTATTATCTCACACACACACACACACACACACACACACACACACACACACACACACACACACACACACACACACACACACACACACACACACACACACACACACACACACACACACACACACACACACACACACACACACACACACACACACACACACACACACACACACACACACACACACACACACACACACACACACACACACACACACACACACACACACACACACACACACACACACACACACACACACACACACACACACCATCAGGTTGCCCGAATTACAGTTTAGTCGCTCACCTGAACAAACGCCTCCCACCCCGCCCTAAAAAAGAAAAGAAAACACAAATGTAAACAAGCAAATAGTGTACCGTACACTTCGGGTGATTCATGATCGCTTCAAGCCCCACGACATAACTCATTAATATGCGTAACAGTTTGGGCACTACATTATGAATATTGATTATAACAGGTGTAGGAGCCCAGGTGAGGGTTGATGGGTGTGGGTGAGGTGGGTGGTGGGTGAGGCGTGTCTTGGTGAGGGTTAGTTGGGTGTGGGTATGGCTTGGTGAGGTGTGTGTGAGTTGATGGGTATGAGTTGATGGGTATGGGTTGATTGGGTGGGTTGATGGGTTTGGGTTTATGGGCGTGGTAAGATGGATGAAGTGGGTTTGGGATAGTTTTTATGTTCTATATGGATGAGGGAGACAAAAGACAAAACTGCCTGTGACGAGTGCCTCCCCCAGAGTTGAAAGAGTGACAGGGCCAAAATCAAGGAACATTCAAGCCAAAATGTCGGGACACACAGAGTTTGAAGCAATTTAAGTCATAACATGAGGGAAAGATGGATTCGGGGAGAGTGTTCCAGAGCTCACTACGTACCCTATGTAGAGGAGGTGGTATACACAGAGAGAGCTATGAGGAATACTGATTGTTGTAGTAGCGGTAGAATAGCGAGAGAGATGCAACATTGTGGTGAATAGAGAGAGAGATTGTAGAGAGTCGGTGTGACGCATGCCGAGTATGAGCATGCTGTACAGAACGCTCAGTCAGACCCCACTCTCGCTAGGATCGTCAGGGCAGGAACTTTGGCTGTAGTCCGTGTAGAGTTTCCTAACTCAGTTTATGTGAGCCGTTGTACTATAAGCATTATAATTATGTATTTTGTTTTCTTCTAAGTCAACGAGTTCTATTTTGTATCATTAGATATAAGTATTGTGTGTGGGACTTATATATAATGAGGAGAAGAGAGAGAGTTATGTAACGACGGCCAGTGAGCGCGCCACGAGGTAGGTAGGCCTCCCTCCCTCCTCCCTCCTCCCTCCTCAAGCGCGTGGGAAATCCTTTGTCGATCCCAGATTGAGAGAGAATATGACGTAATGATTGTCAGTGGGCGGTCCTTAGTAGTTTGCGATATGCCGCTAGAGGGCCGAGTATAAAAAGGAGAGGTCCTCGCCACAATTCTTTAGAGCTCATCAGGCAGAGCGACTTCTCATATCCCTTGCAACTATCCATATTCTTCCGACTGATGTGAACTTTCTCTACTCTCTGAACAGCCTATCTTCTTCTCTTCTCGTCCCTTTTTAACCCATGATCCCTTTGGTGCAGATTTAGTCAGCCAAAGTATTATCGCTTGAGTTCTCACGAGATATATGCCTGTTAGATAGCCTATTTTGGAAGGGATAACTAGAATAGGATTGATTGATGTTTGTTGCACTCGTATATGCATTTCCCTGTGTACGATTATCCATGTTCCTGTTTTCTGCTGGTTTAGGTAATGCTAGACTGGGATAGGGTTTCGGGAGTTGTGATTTCCTATGAGTACTAGGTTTTGGTTGAACCGGTACAATTGCAACGGAGACGTGGGAAGCCTAGGTGGTCTTTCTGACTGTGTACCTTGAGAGTTTAGCACTGTGTTGCGAGTGAGGGCTTTTGCCTCTGCCACCCAACACTGTGCTATCTCGTTTGCTTGACTTTGAGAGGATCGCCAGGAGAGAACCAGATACTAGTGATCTGGATCTCTCAAGAGAGCATCCCGTCAATTAACGTAATTTGGCCGCACAGTCTTAAGGACCTCGCTAGGCTACGAGCCGCTTGCTCAGCCATTGTTTCCTAACCTTAGATATCCCAGCTAGACTTTGCTCGACCAGCAGATACAGCATAGTATTGAAGCTTCTCCTTATGTATGTTATTGTTTATGCACTATTGATTTCATGTGTGGCACGCTTAGCTACTTTAGAGATTAGTGGCCCACGAGCACAATCCTAGTAGGCTATTGTCAGTGCATTGTCGGAGTACTTCTTCTTAATGTTTGCCATTTACTATTGTCTATTCTTATAATTCTTCTTATGTCAATTTAAAGCCTTTAATTACCAGTGAGTTATTCATTAAATTGCTGTTCAAAATCCGATACTTACTTCTTACGAGTATTCGAGAAGCATCTAACTTATCAGAAGATTCCTTGCTTGATGCTCGAGGACTATTGTTTAACGTAACGTAATAGTGCCGATCCGAAGTAGAGGGTGGAGGACTTCTTAAGTTCTTAGTTCAAGGGTGGATTACTTCGGCTTCGGCCAACACTATTCTTTAGTGTTGTAGTACTTTCTTCTTTGTTTGATTGTTGACCAGACTAGATAACTCCCGTCTTGCTATTAGTCTGTTGTGTGAAACGCTAGTACCGAGTTCTTGTATACCCCGTTATAGCAGATAGAACTCTGGAGGGTAGTGGCGTTTTTTGTTCGGCTGGCAGTACTCTGGGGTTGGGATCGTGTGTTTCCGTTGTGGCAGCGAGCCATACTCGAGTCCTGTGTAAGAGCCTTAGTGTACCCGAGTGCCCGGTCGTAACAAATGGCGACCTTGCTTAGGATTTTGTGAACAGTATAATTTTTTGCAGAGTTGTACAACATTTGTTTGTTGGTACTTTAGCGTACATATTGAAGAATATTTTTTTTTTGTAAGGCAATTAGGAGAGCATTTAAGAGACTCCAGTTAATTTAGTAATTAGTGCTTGCATAAGGGAGTTTAACACTTTTGTCTCGAGAATTTTTTGGTGAACTTCAGTATGTCGGGCCCTAGTATTGACGAGGAGCGAGAGATGCTATTTGAGGAGGTGCCGTTAGTAACTAGTGAGGAGGATGCTAGACTTTTTGTGAGTAAGCAGTACCATGTGACGGAGGAGAGGCTGACTGGGGTGAATGTTTATGGCTTGCACCTGATAGCCAAGGTTTTGGGTCTATCCAATGTAGGAGGGATGTCCAAGGGGGAGCTGATTTCCTGGGTGTTGCGTGGGCGACATGGGGTTTCGGAGGAGAGGGCGTTTGGGGGGGTTCCTCCCCAGATCCCCTCTCACTCGACTCCCACAGTGCCGTCCACTCAGTTGCCGGAGGTTAGCACTCTCCCACAGAGGGATGAGAATTGGCAGATTGGAGTGCCCTCGGGCGGTGCGTATGGTGGTTCCCCAGTTCTTGCCCCCCCTCCTTCAGTAGTGGCAGCTCCCTCTTCCTGCCTGTCTCCAGATATGATATTTAGACTTGAGCTTGCTAAAATTGAGGCTGAGGCTGAGACCAGGAGGCAGGAGAATGAGTCTAGAAAGCAGGAGAATGAGACTAAGAGGCATGAGATTGAGGTTGAGGCTAGGAAGCATGAGATTGAGGCTGAGTCTAGAAGGCAGGAGAATGAGACCAGGAGACACGAGGCTGAGCTTAGATACGACTCAGAGAAATATTGTGCTCAGATAGACTTAGATAAGACTCGTGCAGAGTCGACAGGGATTCGGATGGGCCGGGAGGGCCAAGTAAGAGAACAGTCCTTGTCTCACTTAGTCAAATTGGTGCCGGCATTTAGTGAAACTGAAGTCACAGAATTTTTTAATCGTTTTGAGAAGAAGTGTAGGGAGCATAATTGGCCTGAAGAGAAGTGGGCAGCTCTAGTCTCCTCAAGACTTACGGGTAAGGGTCTGAAGGCTTATGATGCACTGCCTTTAGAGTCTTGCATTGACTACCCAGTATTGAAGAGAGCTGTCCTACGGGCATACGAGTTGCAACCAGAAACATATCGATTGAAGTTTCGGGGTGTTACGAAGACTAGGGAGGCGACCTTTCTTGAACATGCCCGGGACTTAAAAGATGCACTTGCTAACTGGACACGTTCTGAGAAAGCTGAGACGGCCGAACAGTTGACTGAGCTGTTTCTGCTCGAGCAGTTTTATAAGTGTACTGGTGCAGATATGACTTTAACTATTAAAGAAAAGAACCCTAAAACTCTACAGGAGGCAGCTGAGATGGCTGACCTCCGGCTATCATTAATTCGTGGGTGCGGGTCTGCCCAGCGTAGTGAGGCAGGTAACAAGGGGCGTGACACCCC
>JBAKBP010032800.1:0-22704 GCA_037953745.1 Lithodes maja
ACGTATACTATTATTACGTATACTATTATTACGTATACTATAATTATGTATACTATAATTACGTATACTATTATTACGTATACTATTATTACGTATACTATTATTACGTATACTATAATTATGTATACTATAATTACGTATACTATTATTACGTATACTATTATTACGTATACTATTATTACGTATACTATTATTACGTATACTATAATTATGTATACTATTATTACGTATACTATAATTATGTATACTATAATTACGTATACTATTATTACGTATACTATTATTACGTATACTATTATTACGTATACTATAATTATGTATACTATAATTACGTATACTATTATTACGTATACTATTATTACGTATACTATTATTATGTATACTATAATTACGTATACTATTATTACGTATACTATTATTACGTATACTATAATTACGTATACTATTATTACGTATACTATTATTACGTATACTATTATTACGTATACTATTATTATGTATACTATAATTACATATACTATTATTACGTATACTATAATTACGTATACTATAATTATGTATACTATAATTACGTATACTATTATTACGTATACTATTATTATGTATACTATTATTACGTATACTATAATTATGTATACTATAATTACGTATACTATTATTACGTATACTATTATTACGTATACTATTATTACGTATACTATAATTATGTATACTATAATTACGTATACTATTATTACGTATACTATTATTATGTATACTATAATTACGTATACTATTATGTATACTATTATTACGTATACTATTATTATGTATACTATAATTACGTATACTATAATTACGTATACTATTACGTATACTATTATTACGTATACTATTATTACGTATACTATTATTACGTATACTATAATTACGTATACTATTATTACGTATACTATTATTACGTATACTATTATTACGTATACTATTATTACTTATACTATTATTACGTATACTATTATTACGTATACTATTATTACGTATACTATAATTACGTATACTATTATTACGGATACTTTTATTACGAGTCAAGGGGTTAAGGGGAGGTTTCCACTTGAGGGATTTTTTTTCAAACTTCCTTCTCCCTAATGTTTAGTAGCCCCATTTCTTTTGAGATTTTAAGACGTTCGCCCCATTAGTTTGACGATTTTTAGAACTTTCGCCCTATGTATGTCACTTTTAAGACCTTTCGTGCTATTTAGGTGTCGATTTTTTCCTGGCGAGCGATAGCGAGCCTGTAATTTAAGAGGAACCGGCCTTCGGCCGGGACATTTTTTACAGAAAAATGTACAAATTTATCTTGAAAGAGGATCAAAGGGGGTGTAATTTCAAGCTTGATGGAAGTCTAGGAAACTCACTAAAAACCTCCCCTTAAGGAGACAAGGAGAGAAGTGTTTATGTGTTATCTAACCTAAATATATCCATCCTTATCACCCCCACCTGGCACTCTAGATATCCGGTCATTTATAGTCTGTTCATTCTAGGTTGGGTAGGAATTGTAACCTCTTAACCTCCGTAACTAAAACATGGGCTAGAGTAATCGAGCTCATGTGTCTACCAATTGTGGATGGAGACTTGGCTAGGGTATACAGTAGGTGTGTGGAAATCGACAACTCATTTGCTCTAGCCCTTTTCTAGTGACAGAGGTTAGAGGTTACGATTTCTGCCCAACCTAGAATGAACAGACTCTAGTGTATTGTTGATGTAAGAGCTCAGACAACCACCTTTACTCTACACTCATATTTACATAGTCCATTAATTAGGTAAAGCAAATACGTGAAAGTTACTATGTGGAAAAAACCCGGAAACAATGTATTTCTAAAATTGTATCTAAAACATCCGGATTTTTTCAGGAACATACTGTAACTATACATTTAAGAACGGAATAACTCCAGTTTTGGTAGGCCATATATTATTTTGATAATTCCATATCCTCAATATTTGTATTGTGAAAAGTAAGTATGGATGAGAGAAACAGGACAACTGAATGGCAATAAAGTTCAATAATGATAGTGAATACAGTAGTAGAAAATGACACCAGGAGAACATGAACACATACAAGTATATACATTCGAGAGGATACAAACATGTGGAAATACAGACAAGTAATGAATGTATCTGAGAAAAGAGAAGACGATGAGCAATTTAACATGTTCTGTACCAGCGACGTCGTTTCATGTTTATGCTAGCTATATTAAGACGGCTGTGTGCAGTTTAAGAAAGATCTGTGGTAGTAAAAATTATTAAGCGAAATGGTTCAAAGCCTGTTATTTGCTGGAAACACTTTTGAAGGCCGGTTCCTCTTAAATGTTAAGCTCGATATCGCTCGCCAGGAAAAACTCAACACCTACATGGCACGAAAGGTCTTAAAATTGACATAAATGGGGCGAATTGTCATAAAATCGCCAAAGTAATGGGGCGAAGGTCTTAAAATACAAAAACTAATGGGGCTAAGCATGAGGAAGAAGGGGGCCAAGGGAGAAAAAAAAAGCCTTAAGTGAAAATCTGCCCTTAATATGAGTACAATCAGTGTTCTAGATACGGTTTACTAAAAGGGGAACACACAAGCGGCCCCTCAACTGATTACAACACGGAGATAATAATGCCTCTCCAAACACCTGATCTGAGATAGGCTAGTCTAGGTCAGCTGTACTATCAGGTATATCTGGTTAATATAGGTTGTCCTACATGTTCTATTATCTGGATTTTTTAAGTTTAGCTCCAAAGCTGCCTGATAAAAGTTGAGATGAGGTCTGTGTGAAAGACAAACACACAGACAGGAAAGCAGAGACAAACAGAAGCACAGAGACATACCGACAGACAGACAAATACAGGGACAACCAGACAAACAGAAGCTCAAACACAAACAGATATATACAGACAGAGACAAACAGAAACACAGACCAGACAGACTGGAATATATAGAGACAGCCAGGCACAGATACAGACAGACAAAGACAGACACACATACACACTGACAGATAGACAGACACACAAAGGTATACCCATATTAACAAAACAGGAGCACACGGACAACCTTCACTCCTGACTTAAGGAGAGATCTCCACTTAAGGGAGTTTTTTCTTGACCCCTTTCTCCCTCATGTTTAGCCCCATTGTTTTTTATATTATAAAACGTTCGCCCCATTAGTTTAGCGATTTTAAGAACTATCACCCCATAATAAGACCTTTCGTGCCATTCAGGTGTCGATTTTATCCTGGCGAGCGATAGCGAGCCTGTAATTTAAGAGGAACCGGCCTTCGGCCGGGACATTTTTCTACCGAAAAATGTACACATTTATCTTGAAAGGGACTCAAAGGGGTAGGCCTATAATTTTTAGCTTGATGGAGGTCTATGGAACAAAGTAAATACCTCCCCTTAACCCCTTCACTACCATCACGTATTGTTCATCATATTCCGGTTACCATTAGACGATTTTTTTTAGTTTATAATCTACCTTTATGACTCAAATGGGTACGTATATACGATCTCCATAATACACCCTCTTAGTAACATTAGGTCCTTCTTAAACTGAATCAATTAACCAGAGGTAAAAAGGCGTCATGGTGCGGAAAGGCTTAATTAGGGGGAGATTTCCACCTGAGGGATTTTTTCTTGACTCCTTTCTCCCTCATATTTAGCCCCATCGTTTTTCTAATTTTAAGACGTTCGCCCCATTATATTATTCAACCCATTTCTGTCAATTTTAAGACCTTTCGTGCCATTTAGGTGTCGATTTTATCCTGGCGAGCGATAGCGAGCCTGTAATTTAAGAGGAACCGGCTTTCAGCCGGGAAATTTTTCTACCGAAAAATGTACAAATTTATCTTGAAAGGGGCTCAAGGGGGTGTAATCTTAAGCTTGATGGATATCCAGAGACCAAACTAAAAACCTCCCCTTAAGCTTAGCAAACATTAAAACAAAACAATACCCCTGACGCACTACAAAGGAAACTCGGGGCTGTTCGGCCAGGCAGCTTAGGGAGCAACAACAACAATAACAACAACAACAACAACAACAACAACAACAACAACAAAGGAAACTCTCTGAATGATCTCCCTGAAGGTAAACAACACCTATTACAGTACCGTACACCTTATTACCGTTGACGCATTACATTAGAACCCCCCCCCCCCCCACCCCCCACCCCCCACCCCCCTCCTCCAGTGTTCTGAATAATAATATCACTTAAAAGGGGGGATGGGCCGGTTTTCTGGACCACTTTCTCCCTCGTGTTTAGCCCCATTATTTTTCAGATGTTAAGATGTTTGCCCCATTAGTTAGGCTAGTCGATTTTAAGACCTTTCGCCCCATTTCGTCGTCAATATTTAGACCTTTCGTACTATTTAGGTGTCGATTTTTTCCCTGGCGAACGATAGTGAGCCTGTTATGTTGGAAGAACCGGCCTTCGGCCGGGAAATTTTTCTACCGAAAAATGTACAAATTTAATTAGAAGGGGGATCTAATGGATTTGTTTTTGTTTTTAATTTGATGGAGGTCTAGGGAGGAAACTAGAAAAATAAAGAATACCGGTACATGCAAAACTCGACCAAAAAGTGAACCATCCCCCCTCCCCCCTTAAGTTAACCCCTTCTGTACCGGCGATGTCCTCTTCACTTTAATTTGGCTGCTATTAGACGATTGTATTCAGCTTAGGAAGGACGTCTACCCATGAAAAAGCTACAGACTGAATTATCTGAATTAATCCTTTTAGCAACCACATATCCTTCCTAAGCTACATCAAATCGTATAAATGTAGCCGAAATGAAATACAAAAGACGTCACCGGTACAGAAGGGGTTAACCCATTCAGTACCGGGGACGTTCATAGTATCATATGCCAGCAACTTTAGACAATTTTATTAAACTTAGGAAGGACCCCTCTAGCAATAATGAGGCTTCAAACTATCTCAACCAACCCTTTTAACTACACCGGATCCTTCCTAGGCTACATAATATCGTCTAAATATTGCTAGAATAAAATATAACACACGTCGCTGGTACTCAACGGGTTAAGGGGAGGTTTTTAGTTTGGTGTCTAGATATCCATCATGCTTAAGATTACACCCCCTTGAGCCCCTTTCAAGATAAATTTTTACATTTTTCGGTAGAAAAATTTCCCGGCTGAAAGCCGGTTCCTCTTAAGTTACAGGAACGCTATCGCCAGGATAAAATCGACACCTAAATGGCACGAAAGTTCTTAAAATTGACAGAAATGGGTCGAAAGTTCTTAAAATCGTCAAAATAATGGGGCGAACGTCTTAAAATTAGAAAAGTAATGGGGCTAAACATGAGGGAGAAAGGAGTCAAGAAAAAAATCCCTCAAGTGGAAATCTCCCCTTAAAGGAAAATAAATACATTATGCCAGTGACGCGCTACATTGTTGGCTTGTGAATAATCTTTACATTACATTGACGTCAATTGCCATTATACTTGCATGAGCTGATTGTAATTGGAGAGTAGTCTTCTTATTGATCCCCCCCCCCCTCCCCCCACCGTGTTTCACCCCATAGCTTAACCATTTTAAGATGTTGTGTCCCGTTATTTTGTCGATAATATGATATTTCGCCTCATTCCGGCATCGATTATTTCCTGGCGAGGAACAGTGAATGTTCAGTTTAAACAGAAACCAGCCTTCGACAGGGACATATTTATACCTAAAAAATATACACATTTACCTTAAAGTTGTTGTTTTTTGTTCTATGTGTATGAAGGAAACAAGTAGAAAAAAAAGACAGAAAATTTGCCAATTCTTGGGTTGGAAAGCTGGACATAATAGGAGTGGGAAAGGCGGGTGCCTCGCACCCGCCGCAAGGGAGGGGGTATGCACTGAGAGAGCTCTGAAGAACACTGATTGTTGTAATAGCGATAGAAGAGTGCAAGAGATGCAACATTGTGGTGTGTAGAAATAGATTGTAGGGAACTAGTAAGAGGAAATTAGTTGAGGAGACGAAATGCTTTGGACTCTACTCTTTCGAGAAGTGAGGTATGGGTGGAGCCTCCCCACACATGCGAACAATACTCATTACACGGGTGCAGTGTGCCCCGATACAGAGCAAGAAGCTGTGCGGGAGTGAAGAACTGACGGAGTCGACTGAGCACACCTAACTTCTAGCCCTCTCCGACATATGACGCGATTTTGAGCCTATTAGGGATACTTTAAAGCCTGTGTTACCATCAGGGGTATTTAGAAACCTTTAGTTTAGTTACTTCAACCTCTGCAGTTGTCTTTGAGTTAGCTGTGGGCAGAAAACTAATTTTGGAGAGGTAATTATAAGAGTGAGAGAACTCTATTTCTTATTGCTAATCTGGCAACCACTGCGTCATATGAGCGTGAAAGGGCTAGGAAGTTGTTTTTAGCAAGAGTGGTAATATGATCTTTTCAAGAAAAGTCTGATGAAAAAGATACTCCTAGGGTAAGTATGTAGTGGTGTTTTTCGCTCCAAGGGTGTGTGGTGAAGCTTGTGTGTGTGTGTGTGTGTGTGTGTGTGTGTGTGTGTGTGTGTGTGTGTGTGTGTGTGTATGTGTATGTGTGTGTGTGTGTTTATTTATTTTATTTTTGTTAAGCTTGAAGTCGGTCTACGGGGACAATTGCTCGAACATTGCAGACATAATAAAAACCCTCAATAACAATTTAAAAAAAAGCGCACGTAACTTTCCCAAACGTCGTATGAGCTAGCGTTGAGCAATGACGTCAATGGTGGTGTTATTAACGTTAAGCCTACGCCACAATCTGCCCACAATGGTCAACGTTATCGTTCACCGCCATTTACCAACCACTTTATCATTAACCCCAAGCATTACTAAAGAGATAACACTGTCCTACCTACGTCAGGCCAGTGTGTGTGTGTGTGTGTGTGTGTGTGTGTGTGTGTGTGTGTGTGTGTGTGGTGTGGTATAATATATATATATATATATATATACCTGTATATATATATATTTATTTATTTATTTATTTATTTATTGATTATATATTCTTTTAGTTTCCTGCCTTGAACTCCATCAAGTTTTGAAAAAAACACCCTCAAGATCCTCCTTCTTAATATATTTGTACATTTTTTCGCTAGAAAAACCCGGTTCCTACTAAATTACAGGCTTGCTATCGCTCGTCAGGAAAAATCGACACCTAAATGGCACAAAAGTCTTAATATTGACAAAGAAATGGGGTGAAAAGTTTAATAATCACCAAAATAAATGGGACAAATGTCTTATAAGCTGAAAACTAATGGGGCTAAACATGAGGGCGAAGGGGATTCCGAAAAAACCAACCCTCCCCCCTTAAGGAAAAGCTATTAGAAAACTGTGCAGACCTAGACTTGGTTATTATACAAACATACAGTGGGCTATTTTTACATATACAGTATATACCGTAGTTTATACTTTCTTGGTGATAAGGCTCATGTCATGTAAATATTGACGTCACCTGAAGTCTGGTTCTCTCTCTCTCTCTCTCTCTCTCTCTCTCTCTCTCTCTCTCTCTCTCTCTCTCTCTCTCTCTCTCTCTCTCTTCTTCTTCTTCTTCTCCCTGGAATGAATTGAAAATACTTTCAGATACTAACCAAGCCTTTGAACTCCTCGTCTCTCTCTCTCTCTCTCTCTCTCTCTCTCTCTCTCTCTCTCTCTCTCTCTCTCTCTCTCTCTCTCTCTCTCTCTCTCTCTCTCCCCTCACCCTGCTTCACCCTGGGGCCAGAGGGGAAATTGCAACATCCTGACCCAGATTTATTTTCGTATTGAGAGTGGGGTGATATATGTATGATGTATTTAGAGTTTTAATATGGACACAGAAAAAGGGCGAAAGGTCTTAATAATCGCCAAACTAATAGGCCGAAGGTCTTAAAATCTGAAAACCAATGGGGCTAAGCATGAAGAAGAGAGGCCAGAAAAACGAACCAGCTCCCCTTAACGTTTACAAGCAGACGTAACAATCGACATAATTATTTACTTTATCACTGTATTATTGCGGACATTTAGAGGCATAAATTAGTGTTAGAAAACGTAATAGTAATCAATGTTTTCGAACACTATAATTTACGGTCATTAACTGATAATTTTAAGGACTTTATTTTTTACAGTGTAGGATAGTTTGTACAATCGCGCTAAGAAGTCATGACTCGCTTTTTCTAAGGATCGGACAATAATTCCCAAATCTGGCCACCGCTGGCAACTCTCCACTGCCCCATGGAGCCCGGTCGTTTCCTAATTTTAAACTATAGGTCTTTGGATATTCCCAATGATTGGCCTACTTAGAAAATTAACCTATTTATGCCCTCCAATTTTGATTTATGTTGAAGTTTGAATAAATATAAGTAATGTTTGTTTACAATTTCTTTATAGAATAATGAGAGTAATTAATTTACATGCGCTATCTAGCATGTTGCACTTCCAGGCCCGTAGGAACTGTAGGATATTCAGCGACCAGTCAGTCATTGTCAGGATATGAGGGGGAGTATATCTCTTTGCGTTTATATTCACCTTTTTCCTTTTACACTTGCCTTTCCATCTTCCGTTTTTATATGGGTCTCCCTATGGGTTATTATAATTATATTCTAAAAGTTAAAATTCATCGTTTGTCTATACAAATTACAAGCTGTTCTCGAGTATTCAAGCTTTCTTCCAAAATATACTGGAGACAGCTTGTTGTTGTTGTTGTTGTTATTATTAAAGGGCCTTCTGGTGGATGCCACCTGCTTGGCCCTAGAAGACTAACCGTCAGTGGGACCTTAAACTATGTCGGCAACATGTGTCGCCAAGAGGAAGACACATAAGGCACAAGAGAGCAGAGAACACACATCCGCATCCTGGACACCGCGGCCTAACAATAGCCCTAAGCTGAACCCCTGAGATGACAAACGGCGAACCGAGTCCCTAAGTTTGACCCTGTGACTATAGAACCGCGGACACTCCTCCACCAGATACTCAGGGGTTTCGGGCTGTCCACACCAGCGACAGTCCGGGCACCGTATCATGCGGAGTCGGAACAGGTGTGCTGACAGCGCAGTGTGTCCAATACGCAGCCTGGCCAGCGAGACATTGAGTTTCCGCAGGGGGTGTCGACTCCAAGGCTGGGGGCACGAATCCCATCGGTATCTCCCCATGGTCATCTGTAGCAACAGCACCCGTAGCTCCCTGTCCCAAATTCCGCGACTAGCCCGCCCGACAATCCGGGCATGTGTCCTCGTATCCATGTCAACCGACTCAACCTCTACTAAAGTGTGCGCCAACTTCGCCGCAGCATCAGCAACCGTGTTGCCACGAATGCCCGAGTGTGCAGGAACCCACTGGAGGACCACTTCCCACGGTTGACCTAAAAAGTGAACCAGCAACTCCTGGATGGCGAAGACAAGACGAGGATATGTAGCCGGGCGGGCCGCAAGGAGCAGATGGAGGGAGGCTTGGGAATCCGAGTACAAGACGACCCGTTGAGGCCGAATATGACACCGCACAAACTCCAGGGCTCTAAAAATGGCAAACAGTTCCGCCGCTATGATGGGATGGTGCCCTGACAACCTCCAGGTCTGGCAGAGGGAGAGGTCCCCGTAGTAGACAGCCGCGGACGAGGAGGCCGGAGGAACGCAGGAACCATCCGTGAAGACACCGAAGTGCCCCTGATAACACGTCCCCACCAGCTCAGCAAAATAGGCCCGGGCAAGTCCAGCACCCGTCGACGTCCGGTAACCTTCATGGAAGGTAACCCGGATGCGAGGAGTGAGATCAACCCATGGCGGGACCGGAGACACAGAGGGGGTCGGGGAGGGAGAGGGAGGGTCCACAGCTATCCGCCGATAGTGGAGGAGGCTCCTCACCAGGAAAGGCTGACGCCGTTTCACAGGCCACGATGGTGCAGTCCTGGAGACCCCTGACGAAGCATGCAGGCCCGACAACGGGTGATTCCCAGGAAACGTAGCAACTCGCCAAGCCCACCTACAATCCGTCAACATCCGAGACCAGGACAGAGGCAAAGTCCCAGTTTCCGCTAGGAGGGACACGGTAGGGGAGGAACAAAAAGCCCCCAACGCCACCCTGAGGGCCGTGTTATGAACAGGGTCCAAGCGGCTAAGAACTGACGACGAAGCCGAGCCATACACCGTACTACCATATGCCACCTTACTCTTGATGAAAGACTCATAAAAACACAGCAGATCATCCCGAGATGTCCCCCACTTGGACCCGGCTATACACTTCATTATACCCAGCCGCTTCATGCAAGACGATCGCAGGTAGTCCACATGATTCCTCCAAGTCAATACCGGCCCATCCCAACGCAGACCTAAGAAGGTGTGTGACGTCCGATACGTGAGAGGCTCACCCCCCAACGAAATCGTAGGCAGACCCGGGAGTTTAGTCTTCAAGGTGAAGCACATGAGAGCGCTCTTTTTGGGCATTGAGTCGTAGGCCCCATTCCCTCGCCCACTCATAGAGCTCATCAACCGCCATTTGCAGAGCAGTCTGTGCCTGTAAGAGCATGTCCGCTGAGCAGACGATGGCAAGATCGTCGGCATACGCCATCGTCGTAGCATTACGGGACCTAGGGACATCAGACAACATGGCATTCAAGAACAGTGGACCCAAGATCGACCCCTGAATCACCCCACGACGGACAGGGAAAGGCCGCGACGTAGATGTACCGACCGCCACTGAAAGTGACCTCTCAAGCAAGTAGCTGCAGAGCCACGATAAAACCTTCCCACGAACACCAAGCATACCCAATTTGTATAGGACCCCGGCATGGGAAACCGAATCAAAGGCACTCGCAACATCGATGAACGCCACGAGGAGCACCTTCTTGTTCCGATATGCATCCTGGATGTGATATTCCAGCTGGAGGAGCACATCCACTGTGCCCATAGCCGGGCGGAAACCATGAAGAACATCAGAAGGAGTGCCTTAGTCTCCAGCCACCAAGTGAGCCTTTGAGAACCATCTTCTCCATTACCTTACCCACCACCGATAACAAGCAGATGGGCCTACGTGAAGATGGTAAAGAGGGATCCTTACCCGGTTTAAGGGAACGGAAGGAGGAGGGCCGACTTCCACAGAGCCGGATATGTACCAGTAGACCAGCTCCTGTTATAGAAGTCTAGCAACACATCAAACCCCTCCCGTGGCAGATGGGCAAGCATCTCATATGCCACATCATCGTGACCCACAGCCTTACCCTTGGGGAGTGATTCCAAAGTGCGGTGCAATTCATGGGCGGTCAGCGGATCGGAAAGGCCGTCAGGATCAGGAGATTGAAGATGGTACGATATTACTGACTCCAGCCCGATCCACATCCGGTAGTTGCAGAGGGGCCTCAAACAGCACCCAATAGTGATCTGCCAAACAATCCGCTTGCTCCTGCGCATCGCCGACTAGCCGACCGCCAACAGTAAGAGGGAAAGAAGTGTCCACCCTCTGGCCATTCATCTGCCTGACAAAATGCCACGCCCTCTTGCTGGAGCTGGCAAACCTCAACGTAGGACAGAAGGCAGCCCAAGACTACGCTTCGCCTTCAAGAGAGTGCGTTTGCACCGGGCATCCACCCTCCGTGCATCCCGCTTGAACTCCACACAGGGATGACGGCGCCAGACAGACCAAGCCCGGAGGACGATCCCGTACCGCGACCGCACATTCCTCGGTCCACCAATGAACAGTTGGCCCGGCCCGTCATCCGAAAGGCCCCCACCGGCCGCAGCAGTCAACGCCCTTGAAATGGCTTCAGCGCCCGAGGCCCACCGACTCCGCGAGAGAGGGAGGATCCAATTGGAGGCCACATTGGAACTGACCCCATCCCCTCAGCACCGAACCTCCACCTCGGGCGGGAACGCGGAGGGGCAGGAGAGGAAAAACCCAAAGACATCAAGCAAGACTGGCAGATGATCACTCCCCATGTATGGACCCGTGGTAACCCTAGCCCCCTAAAAACAGGTCATTACCAAGCAGAGATCTAAGGTGGAGGAGGACGCGGTATGTGGATCGACGCGGGTAGGGAGACCAGGTGGGGTTAAAAGGTCAAAGGAAGGGCTATCCAATAACGCATTAAAAAGCGAAGTACCAGTACGGTTCCGAGATGCCCGGAGAACCAACGGATCCCAGTACGGGTGACGCGCATTAAAGTCCCCCATCACCAGACAGGGCGACGGCAATTGATTAAAATAATGTTGGAAGACAGCTTGTTTTTCAGGCAGACTGTTGTCCACATAGAAAATTAAATGTGGAAAAAACAATCTGTTATATGTTTATTTACGTGATTTATTGACACGTATGATTTGAATATTAGTTTTATCTGTTGGTTTTAATTTTATGAGATACTTTTCTACCAGCTTTGTTGGTTTAAAAAGTAATACAAGCATTAAGAGACTTGCTCCACATTTTAATCCTGAATCTAGTAAGCGAAATACTACGAGTTTCAAATGTTTTCGTTCTAGTTAGTCGCAACTTTCGTATTATTTGGTTTGCTCTCACATAATGAGATAAATATATTGTAACAATACTTATATATCGTGTTTTTGGAATCGTTTCCTTCAATACAGTTCTCCCCGGTGTGTAATATATGAATACAGTAGAACCTCAATAGTTGCCAGATAGCACTTTCTGAAAAGGTACTGGGAATCGAGTCATGACTTCTTAGCGCGATTGTACTCCTACGATTCTCAAAGGTCACAAGTTGAATATAACCGTAAAAATGTTCGCCATCAGAAACTTAACATTAGTCACTGCAGTGTTAGGGTTAAGGGGAGATTTCTACTTGAGGGGCTTTTTTCTTGACCCCTTTCTCCCTCCTGTCTAGCCCCATTGCTTTTGAGATTTTAAGACGTTTGCCCCATTAGTTTGGTGATTTTTAAGAATTTTCGCCCCATTCTGTCATTTTAAGACCTTTCGTGCCATTTAGGTGTCGATTTTATCCTGGCGAGCGATAGCGAGCCTGTAATTTAAGAGTAATCGGCCTTCGGCCGGGACATTTTTCTACCGAAAAATTTACAAATTTATCTTGAAAGGGGTCAAAGGGGGTGAAATTTTAAGATTGCTGGAGGAGTAGGAAACAAACTAGAAACCTCCCCTTAACAAAATGGTTATATAATTGTGTATATACTTATGTTTTTGTTTTATTGTGGGTTTGTCATATCTATACCATATTACCATAGAATTAGTGTATTCGGCTTAAGGAGAAATATTTATCGGAAGCAAAGAGTAAAGAGCTTGTAATAATGAGAGCTGAAACAATTGTTCTATCGACATTGCAGGCATTTTATCTGTACGTATGTTACACACACATACATACATACATACATACATACATACACACACACACACACACACATATAACATTTTGCTTTGACCGCGGAACCAATTCAACAACGGTATAAAACTCATTCCCGAATGTTATTACAAACATACAAACACACACACACACACACACACACACACACATTTTACTCAAAGCCTGCAACCAATTAATCAGCGCTACAAAAACTCAATCTCGAAAGTTATGCTCTACACGCACACGCACACGCACATAAAAAGTGAACCTCTCTCTCTCGCTCTCGCTCACTCACTCACTCACTCACTCTCACACTCACACACACACACACACTTTTACTCAACCAGTGCCAAAAATTGACCAGTGCCATAAAGCCCCCTCGATCCCCCCCCCCCCCCCCCACACACACACACACACACACACACACACACACACACACAACCCTCACCCACACAGATAGATAGATAGATAGATAGTTTATTGACCACAACAATTACATAATCAGTATATATATACATATACACACACACACACACACACACACACACACACACACCCTCACCCCACACAGATAGATAGATAGATAGATAGTTTATTGACCACAACAATTACATAATCAGTATATATATACACACACACACACACACACACACACACACACCCTCACCCACACAGATAGATAGATAGATAGATAGTTTATTGACCACAACAATTACATAATCAGTATATATATATATATATACACACACACACACACACACACACACACACACACACCCTTACCCACACAGATAGATAGATAGATAGATAGTTTATTGACCACAACAATTACATAATCAGTATATATATATATACACACACACACACACACACACACACACACACACACACAGCCCGTAGCCTAGTAGGTAGAGCTCTCGTCTCACACACGAGGGTTCGGGGGTTCAATCCCGGCCGGGCGGAGACAAATTGGCTTGTCTCCTTTCATGTGTTAGCCTCAGTTCACCTAGCTGTAAATAGGTACCTGAATAAGTGGGACGACGTTGTGACGTCCCATCTGGGGTTGGCAAAAATGGTACAAGGCGAGATGGGTATCATATGGTTCACCTAAGCTGATGGCTACCTAAGCCTTCGGGCGAGACGGTACCGTCTATAGTGAGAATGGTACCATACAGATCCACCCTAAGCCTTCGTTTCCGATGTCGCCAATTGGCTAAAAATACAGACTACACACACATCCACAGCCATTCCAACGATACATATAACACCTACACATATAGGAGGCGGGAAATAAACGAGCATGCTCACTCCCGCAATACAACTAGAGTAAGTACACACACACACACATTGTTTAGATAAACTCAAGGTAAATAAAACGCCTGGACCTGATACAATCTCACCTAGAGTTCTAAAGGAAGCTAAGGATGAGCTCTCCAAACCACTGACATTGCTATTCAATGAATCCTTGCAGTCTGGGACTATGCCTGATCAGTGGAAGCTAGCCAACGTAACACCGATATTCAAAAAAGGCAGCAAATCCCTACCCAGTAACTATCGTCCAATTAGCTTAACCTCAATTGTATGTAAAATGCTAGAAACGGTCATAAGAGACAGACTCGTAAATCACTTAGAGGCAAATAACTTACTTAAAGATACTCAACACGGCTTTCGTAAAAAACGTTCCTGTTTGACAAACCTCTTAGACTTCTTCCACGATATCTTCAACCTCTACGATGAGAGTAAAGCTGTAGATATTATATACCTTGATTTTCAAAAGGCCTTTGACAAAGTTCCCCACAAACGATTACTGCTAAAACTAAAAGCGCATGGAATACAAGACGGTGTGTTGAAATGGATAGAAAATTGGCTCAGCGACAGAAAGCAAAGAGTAGTCATAAACGGTAAGGCATCTAAATGGACCAATGTAAGTAGTGGGGTACCCCAGGGATCGGTACTAGGACCAATTCTCTTTCTAATTTACATCAACGACATAGATGAGGGTCTCACCTGTACAGTCTCGAAATTTGCTGACGATACAAAAATTGCAAATAGCGTACTCTCAAAAGAACAAGTTGACGATATGCAACACAATCTAGATAAATTGTCATGTTGGGCCCAAATTTGGCAAATGAGTTTCAATGCGGATAAATGTAAAGTACTACATATCGGATACCTAAATGAGAAAGCAAACTATTCGATGAATGGCACTCAGCTTCAAGAATGTAAACAAAGAAACCGATCTGGAGTAACAATATCGAGTAACCTAAAACCGAGTCAACAATGTTCAGAAGTTGTTAAGAAGGCAAACAAAATAATTGGCTTTATAGGCAGGTCATTTGAGCATAAATCCAAAGATGTTATCCTAACCCTTTACAATTCCTTAGTCCGCCCTCTTCTGGAATACTGCGTTCAATCCTGGTGCCCTTATTACCAAAAAGATATAAACAAGCTAGAACGAGTTCAACATAGAGTTACCAAAATGATACCTAGCCTAAAGAACAAACCATACGAAGAGCGTCTTAGAGAATTAAATCTATTTCCTTTAACCCAGCGCAGATTAAGAGGCGACTTAATTCAAGTGTTCAAAATCATCAAAGGCATCGACAATATGAACTGTAGTAAGTACTTCACTATCGACCAATCTAATTACACGCGGGAAACGGTTGCAAAATATTGGTAAATCTTTTAACTCACACGAATCTAAGAATTTCTTCTTCAATCGAGTTGTCAACTTGTGGAATGGGCTTCCCCGAGACGTTATAGACTGCAGCACCGTTGATTCATTTAAACTCCGCTTAGACAAATATCTCGCATCAAACCCGCGACTGACTGCGTTTGTAAATGAATAACTTTATTGTATACCCCCTCAGTTACTAACCCATCTGTCCCCCTACTAACTTCCTAATCCTGCCACGGACATTAGTTCTAGGGCAGTAGTTCCCTTTCCAATGTTCCTTACCCACTCTAAACCACTGTTTGGACACTTGATCCTCAGTGTTTTGGAGGACAAGCAGCCTAGAAGGGTCACTAGACCTGTTGTTGCTTGATTTCCTTTGTACTCCTTTGTACTCCTTTGTACACACAGGGGAGGCAGGCAGGCAGGTTCTGAATACAATTATGTGGCAATATGTTTCGAAGTGACAAAATTCCAGTTAAGGTTATTGTGCTCTTTTCGACATTTCAAACAACATATATATATATATTTATATAAGTAAGTCGCCCCCCAATACGCGAGAATAGGGGCGACAGGAGGCATCGCGTATTGGGAATCCGCGTATTGTGGACCTAACTTTAAATAGGAATAATTAGATATGGGTGACATCTCTCAATTATGGCCTATTTTCAAAAATTTTGGCCTTATTTCGACATTTTTGGCTCTACAGTACAGTCTATATCTTATATATAATAAGAACAATGAATAAAAATATGAAACCTTACCTTAAAATTAGTAGTAGATAGGCTAGGCTAGGACTAGGACCGTAGGACTTCACGATTTTCTCCAACTTCTCCCTCCCTGACCAAATCGTACGAACAGTTTACTCTGACAAGCCTATTGCACAGTTTCCTTCTCCTTTTTTCTTGCTATCCAACACTTCCACCTTCATTTTGTGTGTTATCTTCTTATATTGGCGTGGCATGGCGAAAAAAGTGGCAGGCACTACAAACGTTTGGTCACTCCGCACGGCTATGAGCGCTTGAGCGGGACTGTGGGAGGGAGGGAGGGAGGGTAAGCGGGAGGGAAGGCAGGCGTATGCCCGTCTTCTTCTTTTTTCAGAGCTACTCCTGGGCCTCGCGAAACGTAGACGTGCTCGCGTATCAAGCGGGAATAGCGGATTTGGCCCCTTCTTAGCTCTCGATTCGTGTATTGTGGTACCACCTCGCGTAATTAATGTTTAATTAATTAATGTTATTTTCGAGGGGTCACTCGTGTATTAGGGTTTTCGCGAATTGTGGAATCGCGTAACTATATTCATTATAGTTAGGCCAGATATCACCAACTTCTATAAATATAAACCGACTATTTGGGAAAAATCAGCTTGGGAATAGCTGTGGCAATGTACAGCCCATTTGCTCTAGCCCTTTTTGAGCTACAGAGTTTGGGGGTCACATTTTCTGGCCTACTTATAGTGAATGGACTATAGTTAATTAGTAAATTAGCTATAGTAAAATAGTAGCAACGCAAGCCAGTCTTTATATATTTTATTTATGTACGCTTATAATTCCCGAGTCTATTTTTAGGTTAACAAGATCAGTCGAAGCCCTTTGGGGCTAGTGGCTGTTATTGTATTGTTTAAGGGGCTAGTGGCTGTTATTGTATTGTTTAAGGGGCTAGTGGCTGTTATTGTATTGTTTAAGGGGCTAGTGGCTGTTATTGTATTGTTTAAGGGGCTAGTGGCTGTTATTGTATTGTTTAAGGGGCTAGTGGCTGTTATTGTATTGTTTAAGGGGCTAGTGGCTGTTATTGTATTGTTTAAGGGGCTAGTGGCTGTTATTGTATTGTTTAAGGGGCTAGTGGCTGTTATTGTATTGTTTAAGGGGCTAGTGGCTGTTATTGTATTGTTTAAGGGGCTAGTGGCTGTTATTGTATTGTTTAAGGGGCTAGTGGCTGTTATTGTATTGTTTAAGGGGCTAGTGGCTGTTATTGTATTGTTTAAGGGGCTAGTGGCTGTTATTGTATTGTTTTGTTTTGTTTTTTTTGGGGGGGGGTCTATTGATTAATTTATTAATTTATTTTTCAGTTTCCTTACTAGACCTCCCTCAAACTTAGAAATACACCCCCTAGACGCCCCTCAAGATATATTTGTACATTTTTCGGGAGAAACATTTCCTCTTATAATTACAGGCTCGCCATCGCTCGCCGGGAAATAATCGGCACCTAAATGGCACGATAGGTCTTAAAATTGACAGAAAAATGGAGCAAAAGGTGTTAAAATCGACAAAGTAGTGGGCCGAACGTCTTAAAATTTACAAAACTAATGCGGCTAAACACGATGGAGAAAGGGGTCCAGAAAAACTGGCCATCTCCCCTTAACTGTAAATAAAATAAATAAATATAAATATGACTGTAACATAGGCTACATCACAAAGGTTCCATCTAGTTGAAGAAAGGAAAGGAAATGGATCTGAAAATAGTAAACCATTTGCTTTATTTTGGTTTATTCAATATATCTCCCCATATAGTTTGGTTTTCAACTGATTGTAAATTACATAGTTTCCATAAATATTTCTGATATTTTGAACATTGTGTAGTAAATTTCAAAGTTTCCATCAATATTTCTTTTATTTTGAAGATTCTGTAGTGAAATATGGTGCTAATTAGTAAAACGTGGTCCTAATCAAATGCAGAGATAGCGTCATATTTGTCCATTAAGTATCGAACAATTATTTGCTAAAGGATTGAATTTATCGTCCGTTGAAAAGAAACAGAGTATAGTTGGTCCAATACACGACTGTCTTATGTTCCGTTCCCAACAATGTCTCTTGGCAGGCCATGGGCGCTGTTGTTATTTCTGGATCTATTGTTTCGGAGATGTGTAGTAGCTGGTGCTGAGAGAGAGAGAGAGTATATTTATCTATCTATCTGTCTGTCTGCCTATCTTGTCTATCTATCTATATCTAGCTATCTACAGCTATCTATTTATCTATATACACGTGTCAGCATATAATAATGAGCCAACTCATTGAAAGAAAAATGGGAAACAGTGGCTCGATAATAATTATTATATTTGCCACCAAACCCTTATTATATAACGTCCAGGACCAAATGGCGCTATCTGGCAACTACTCACACCTGAGCCTACTGTCACGTGACGGTTTCTCGAGAAACGTCCTGGACGGTGGACCCTGCAGCAGCAGTATGCCTCTGGCATTGCTTGTGAGAGGTTATATGTCAAGTATATATCGCTTGCAGCTTCACCTCAGTCTTCCCTCTGCCACCGTGCCACGCTGCTATTAAGCCACTCGTTACTCTTCCTCTGAAAAAGAAAGAGGCTTATATTTGCCACACACACTAGGAAAGTTTGCCAAGAAAATTATATATTTTATACCGTCACTGGTCATGTGAAAAGTGGTTGTGAGTGTGCTTCAGCGATGAGAGCAAATTTCAGTGTGTAAGAATGTATGTGAGAGAGTGCGTCGGCTGGCTTGGAGTAGGCTAACCGGTATAGGGCCTACACCCAGCTTCTGTCATGGTGTGGGGGATTTTTAGTGGTCTCCATGGTGCAGGTGATCTGTACTTTTTTTTTTTCCCTCAATGCGTGGGGATAATTAGGCCTATAGGCTATATGGATGTTCTTAAAGAACACGTGCACCACTTCCTTGATCTTTACCGCCCCGCCGCCGACTTCTTGCAGGATGGCGCCCCTTGCCACACCTCTAGGGTCATCAGGGATAGCCTATCTTGAATGAAAATAATAATGAGATCCCTGTTCTGGACTGGCTCAATAAGAAAATATCGGCATCAACACCACATCGCCTTAGGAAGGCGATCCTGCAGGTGTGGCAGGGTCTGGATCTGGCATACTGGGAGAATCTTGCCAGAAGTATGCATGAACGCCTTAGGGAAGTCATCAGCATCAGGGGGGACATAAGATTCTAAGGTAAATATTTAAAGCCTTTTTTACAATAGGCCTATTAAATCTGTCTTCTACTCAACAAGTGAACTCTCTCAATAAAGGTTTCCTTCATCCTATGACTTGAACTGTTTTAAGCTTTGTGTGTCCCGGTATTTTGACCCCACACTCTAGGTTTATAGGGAGACACTCGCTACAGGCAACCTGCCTGTTGTCTCCTTACACATAGACAAACAAATATATACTCAGTAGGCCTATGTGTGTGTATCTCTTTATGTAAGTGTACGTGAGTGGATGTTCATGTGTGTGCTAGACTGCTAGTATTCGTTCATTATTATTAGGCCTATTATTATTATTATTATTATGATGGTAGGAGATATCAGGTATAGGCTAGGCCTATAGTTAACGTGCCTTCCAAGCTCTCCCGGAAGAGATGTAGGTAAACCTGACTTTTTGGACCGACAGCGATTTCAGTAAGTTTTAGTTTGTATTTTTTTCATTTTTCCTTCAGATATAGGCCCTAGTGTTGTTTTATACTGAAGAGGAGCTGAAATGAGTATTTACCCATTATCCAACAATCTAAAAAACACGCCCCCCCACTAGTGGGGAGGGCTATGAAGTTCAGGGAAAATGAGGGGTTAAAAGCGTAAAAATACAATAATATAGCGTTTTGTATTAAAACTTGGCTCGGGTTTTCCCCAAATTGCAACCCCATACAACCCAATTTTGTGAATACCCGAGCCAACTTTTGACGAAAGCTGGCTCGGATTTCACGGGGTGGAGTGGGTAGCCTAATATCTCATGTTATAAAAATAGTCAACTTTGGGAAGACATTAGCCTAACCTAACAACCTTACCAAACCTATCCTAGTATTATGGGTGGGGGCTGCCGCCCCCACACCCCCGCTGGTTGGGTTAGATTTTTTTTTTTTTTTTTTTTTTTAATGTTCTAGGCTATTAGCCTAACCTAACAACCTTACCTAACCTAACCTAGTATATGGGTGGGGGCTGCTGCCCCACACCCCCCGCTGGTTGGGTTACTTTTTTTTTTTTTTTTTTTTTTTATGTGCTAGGCTATTAGCCTAACTTAACCTAACCTAACCTAGTATATGGGTGGGGGCTGCCGCCCCCACACCCCCGCTGGTTGGGTACTGGCTGAAAAACTTATTGTTTTACAGTAGCCTAGGCCTATACATGTATTTTAGCGTTTTTGTTTTTTTCTCCTTATAATACATTTCAGCTCTTAATGCCATATATAGCAATGATGTATATGCTCTACCGGACCTATTAGGCCTAAACAGATCGATGGGCTAACTGTCGGTCCAAAACATCAGTATAACCCCGGCCTTCGGCCGGGAAATTTTTCTACCGAAAAATATACAAATTAATCTAGAAGGGGGATCTAATGGGTGTTTTTTTAAAGTGTGATGGAGGTCTAGGCAGGAAACTAGAAAAATAATGAATAGGCCTACATGCAAAAATAATGAATAGGCCTACATGCAAAAATAATGAATAGGCCTACATGCAAAAATAATGAATAGGCCTACATGCAAAAATCGCCCAAAACGGTGAACCATCTCCCCTTAAAGGAGTGCGGTAATTAAGATAGTCTAACCTTTTAATGGATGAACATCCTTCTTAACATGAATGAAATCGTCTAATGTTTGGCAGAATATAATGGAAAGGACACGTCACCGGTACAGAAGGGGTTAATCAATTGGCCAGTTATTTTTTTATTTTTTTTCCCATTTCATTACCGGTACCTGTACTGTGTTGGTTTCTTCTGTTCATACGTCTATCTCATAAGAACATAAGAACATAAGAAAATGGGAGTCTGCAGAAAGCCGATTGGCCTAAGCAAGGCAGATCCCTGTCCCACACAACCCCAATTATAGGCTCAACACTCTAATACCCTGAGGATCATCTTACAAAACGGTTAGAGATTAACGCAGGATTACAGGGGTATGCAGAGCGCTGATTGGCCCAACCCTGCTGATCCCCCTTCACACCCAACCCTTCTCGTCCATATGCTTATCCAATTTTATCTTAAAGCTCCCTATCGTTTTTAATCCCACTATAGCACCTGGTAGTCCATTCCACCCATCTACAACTCTGTTACCAAACCAATATTTGCCTATATCTTTTCTGAAACGAAATTTATCTAATTTGAAACCATTGGTACGAGTTCTTTCGCTATCACTGAGCTTTAGTACATTTGTCATGTCCCCTTTGTTAATCCCACTAACCCACTTGAACACCTCTATCATATCCCCTCTAACTCTGCGTCTCTCTAACGAATGTAAGCCTAATTTCTTCAACTTTCTTTATACGGAAGATTTCTAATATTATGGATCATTTTTGTCATTCTACGTTGTACTCTCTCCAATGAATCTATGTCCATTCTGTAATAAGGACACCACAATTGAACAGCATAATCCATATGGGGTCTCACTAATGACAAGTAAAGTTTTAAGATACATCAGCAGTTCTGTTACTCACACTCCTAGAGATGAACCCGAGAATCCTGTTTGCCTTGTTTCGAATGCTTATACACTGTTGTCTAGGCTTCAAATCATTGCTAACAAACACACCTAGATCTTTCTCACAATTCGAGTTTTCTAATTCCACATTAGCTAGTTTATATTTAACATTTGTATGCATCTTCCCTATCTTTAATACCTTGCATTTGTCAATGTTAAACTTCATCTGCCAATATACTGACCATTCGTGTAAGGTATCTAGATCCCTTTGGAGGCACTCTATATCTCTATCTGAATCAATTGTTCTCCCCATTTTGGTATCGTCTGCAAATTTACTTATCCTACTAGTTATACCTAAATCAAGGGTCATTTATGTAT
>JBAKBP010032801.1:0-22704 GCA_037953745.1 Lithodes maja
ACTTGACAATTATCTCGATTCTTGACCTCTTCGTAACTTAAAAGGACCTTGAGCAAACTGGTTGTAAATTTCCACACCTATATCCTGGTGGACTCTTTCCAAATGTTAGAAATGTCAACTCGATTGCTTTCATTCAGTTTGAGTTATAAGAAGTTAAGGGGTTAAGATTATTGTCAAGTTCGTTGGCACTACCTACAGTATAGTACCTCATGTTTACTCTATATACTTGTGAAAACCATGATAATATATATTTGGCATTGTATAATGAATTTTTGTATCTTGTAATATTAGAGAATGATAGGATGGATGTGTGTAAAGGCCACCACACATGCCAAATATTGTGCAGTCCAGTTTAAAGCTAATTTGTGTGTGTGTGTACTCACCTAATTGTACTCACCTAATTGTAGTATACAGGATTTGAGCCTAAGCTCGTGTTGTCCTGTCTCTCTCTCTACATTTATCCAATTTTGCTTTAAAAGTTTGGATATTTCTTGCTCCCACCACCTCCCCATCCAACTTATTCCAACACTCAATGCTTCTATACGGGAAGCTGAACTTTCTTACATCAGACTTACATATAACTTTCCTCAACTTACAATCATGACCCCTGGTTCTTCCCTCGTCCCTCACCACAAAATCTCCCTTGTCGATCTTCTCAAAACCTTTCACACACTTAAACATCATGATCATGTCACCTCTCTCTCTCCTCTCCCTCAGCGTTGGCAGCTTTAGCCTCTCCAATCTCTCCTCATAAGGCAGGTCTCTAAGGCTAGCTATCATCTTAGTGGCAACTCTCTGAACTCTTTCCAGTTTTTTATTATGTTTTATAAGGTGTGGAGACCACACCACTGCTGCATACTCCAGTCTTGGTCGTATTATTGTCCCTATTATTTTTGCTAACATCTCTTCATCTAAATAATTCAGAGCTATTCTCATGTTAGTCAACACTGCATAGGTTTCACCAGTTATTTTATTTATATGCTGTTCAGGTGACAAGCTGTCTGCCACAACTACCCCTAGGTCTTTTGCTTTCACAGCTTTACTAATTATTTCATCTCCTATTTTATATCCCCAAGAAGGTCTATATTTACTTTTTCCCATCTCAAGAACCTGACACTTACTCGTGTTGAATTCCATTTTCCAAGTTTGACTCCACTCATATAACTTATCTAGGTCTCTCTGTAATTCTTCACAACTACTCCTACTTGTAATATGCTTCATTAATTTTGCATCATCAGCAAACATAGATATATATGAACCTATTCCCATTTGAAGGTCGTTGATGAAAACCAAAAACATGATTGGGGCCAACACCGATCCTTGAGGCACTCCGCTTTTTACCCTTTTCCACGAGGAGAACTTTCCTTTTATTACTGTTCGCATTTCCCTCCCAATTAAATAGTTTTCCATCCACTTTAATAATACTCCCTCAACCCGCCCCACAGTCCTGAGCTTCCACAACAATCTCTTATGAGGCACCTTATCAAATGCCTTCTTGAAATCTAAGTAAATACAATCTACCCACCCCTCCCTCCCTTGTACAATGTCAATTACCCTATCATAGTAACTCAACAAATTTGTGGTACACGAATGACCTTTTCTGAACCCGAACTGCTTGCTTGAAATTATTTCCCTCTCCTCCAACATACCCACCCATCTTTTTCTAATAATCTTTTCACAAAGCTTGCATATAACACTCGTTAAGGATACCGGTCGATAATTTAGCGGGTCTTCTTTATTTCCACTTTTATATATTGGAGTTATATTTGCTCGTTTCCATTCTAAGGGAAGTTCCCCCTTGTTTAATGAGTGTTGAACAATATTAAAAATAGGTCTCACTAGTTGTTCAGAACATTCTCTTAATACCCATCCAGCAATGTTATCTGGGCCCATAGATTTTCTCACGTCCAATTCTTCCAACAATGATTTTAGTTCATCCTTGTTGACTTCTATCGACTCTAGTCCCTGTATCTCGTTCAATTCCACCACAGGTTCTACATAGTCATCCTCCTCCACAAACACGGATGTTAATGTATCATTCATAATTTCACACATACCCACTGTGTCTTCATATAATTGACCCTCTACCCTAAGCTTTGTTATTTTGTCCTTTATTTTTGTTTTGCCGTTGATATAACTATAGAACAGTTTGGGTTCTTTATTACATTTGTTTACTATATCTTTTTCAAAGTTCTTTTTCTCCTCTCTTATAGTCTTGACATAGTTGTTTCTAGCATTCTTATACTCATTCCATTTTTCCTCAGTGTGTCTCCTTCTCACTTTATTCCATGCAGAGTCCTTTTTGTTCTGGGCAATGTGACATCGCATGTTAAACCACTCTTTCTCCTTAGCCAGCTTTCTATCCTTAAATGTTGGTACATATTTATCTACCCCCTCCCTGTAAATGTCTAGTAACATGGTGTATTTTACCTGAATATTCTGTTCTTGCTCAATAAATGACCAATCTATATTTGCAAAGTATCCTCGTAATGATTCATAATCCGCCTTACTATAATTTAGTCTATATTCCCTATGTTCCTCCTCTCTGCCTTCCAGAAATTCCACTGTCAATTCAAATTCAATCACAGCATGATCGCTTTTTCCCATGGGACTCAAATATGTTAGGTTCTTTATTTCTTGGGGGTCTTTGGTGAATAATAAGTCAAGTCTTGATGGTTCATCACCTCC
Source organism: Lithodes maja (assembly GCA_037953745.1). Classification (NCBI taxonomy): domain Eukaryota; kingdom Metazoa; phylum Arthropoda; class Malacostraca; order Decapoda; family Lithodidae; genus Lithodes; species Lithodes maja. The sequence continues at coordinate 2,689 of JBAKBP010032801.1, forward strand.
TCTAAATCTTGTATTTTCCATAACGTGTTGTGTTAATAGATACCCCATTGTTAGTTCAAGAAATTTGCTACCCCAAGTATTTTCATTTGAACCCCCATCCAAACATTCCCAATCCACCTCCCCGCAATTAAAGTCCCCTGCAAGAATAAGCCTATTTTTCCTTTTACAAATAATTTCTAACATACGCAAGGTTTCCAAAATTAATTCATTATATTCATCGTTGCTCCAAGATTTAGTCTTAGGAGGTAAATAAACTGATACAATGTCCAATTTTGACCTATCATTATCCTCAATTTCAACTGCTACCACTTCAGCAATGCTATCACCAAGTTTTAATTCTTTAGCAGTAATTTTATTATCTACCATGATCAACACTCCTCCTCCTAGCTTTCCTAACCTGTCTCTTCTCCATGTACTGTATCCTGCACAACTAATTATATTCGTATCTACTTCCTGGTTAAGCTTAGTTTCAGTCAAACATACACACATGTGTGTGTGTGTGTGTGTGTGTGTGTGTGTGTGTGTGTGTGTAAGGTACAGTACCTGTAAGGTACTGAGACCTGACAAGCCAAATTGAGTGTATGTTAGCATTAAGTGACAAAATCGCCAGTGAAGAACTTTGAAAGTATTGTACTGTAAATGGGTTTTACAGTAGGAGAATTGGTGAGTGGATGCACACAATTTCTGTACTGTTGACTTGATTGTTAATACAATGTTGAGAGGATAAATGGGGAGGGAATCGAAGAGAGAGAGATCAACTAGGATATACGATCAGGGAATAGGACAAAATAAGCTGCTGGAAATTAGGGAGTTTTTAAAGTGCTAGCAGAATGAAAACAGAAATATGCAAATATAGAGCATAATCTTATATCAGTCTGTCATCTATTTAGGCCCAAATTTTACAGATAGAATCTACTTAAATTTTGTGATTATGGCAAATAATTCATTGGCTTCTAAGTGAGATTTGTTAACCTGTACCAACCTTTCACCCACCTTAACCTCAAAAAGTGTATTATTTAACAATCAGATTCTTTAGTATATCCCAACCTGAAAACAACAGACTACAGTACTGACATTTGTATCTACCTTCTATCTCAGTACATGTGCCCAAAGTGGACTACAGCCGACCAGAGGATGAAGGTCTGCCTGGAACTCGTAACTTCTACCTTCAGACAGAGGACAATGTTAAAGTGGGAGTGTGGTACGTTAGACTCACTTTGTATTAAAATTTAATTAATGCCATTTTAGGTATCAATGCTACTGTTGGGAGGCGTGTGGTTGTCTTCACTAATACAGAAGAAGACTAATCCAGCATTTCCTGAAATGTAATTATTATGAATATGTAATTACTGCTCTATTATCAATTTTAGCCTAGTCAGTCTCATTTATATTCTCCCTAAGTCTTCTAATATCTTAAGGACAGTACAAGTTAACATTTAGAAAGCTTTTGTGCAGTGTTAATATTATACTATGGTATACAGGTACTGTATAATCGATTCGATTCCAGGCACATTCTCCCCGAGTCTCTGATCTCAACGGCCCCAAGTAAAGGATCAGCGGAGAGTGACTCTTGGTATGAGCAGAGTCTGGGTGACCCTCGGCCTGTGATCCTATACCTTCACGGCAACACCTCCTCTAGGGCCACCGCTCACAGGATTGAGCTATACAATGTCCTAAGGAAGATGGACTATCATGTGGTGGCATTTGATTATAGAGGTAACTACAATACACATTGGTCTTGTGGTGGCATTTGATTATAGAGGTAACTACAATACACATTGGTCATGTGGTGGCATTTGATTATAGAGATCTCCAATTTGTTCATGTGGTATACCTTGCGCCAACAAACTTGAAAACCGAGTACAGTGCTATCGCCTCTTTAGACAAAAACCATGGCAGTAGATTGTGAGTGTCAAAATCATTGGCATGGGTATAGTTTATGAATATATATATGTAGGTAGACCCTAGTCCAGGTGTATTTTTTAATATCCAATCGTTAAACTTCCTTATAAATATAGGGAAGTCCCTCGATATGAGAATCATGTAATTATGAAACCTGGCTATCTATTTCAATCTTTCTTTTGTTTCTCAGTTCAATCCAATATTTAAAATTACTACATATTTCTCAAATGCCCTGACAATGTTTAATATAAAGTAAAAGCAAAGCTAAAGAGAACTAAGCTGACAAAAATATAAATATTACATTTACCGGTTTGGCTTACAGATATAAATTGATGTTCTGCACATAATACGTAATTGTGAGGAGTCACTTAACTTACCAGGCCAGCTGATGAACCTCCTTTCATAACATATTGATTATTGGATACTCAGGACATAGGCCTAGTCTACTTGGAAAGTTGAACTGGGATAACCCATGTGTGACTAGAATAATGATCTTATCTTATCACTGGCTATAAAGCCAAGTAATTAGATAATATATTTCTTCTCATATATGTTTGGTAACTCATTGCACTTCATTTTTAGGCTTCATCAATCTGAAGTTTTGTTTCTGATTCAAAGATCGTATCACGAGATTCAAGTAGTATAAATGACAAGTCTAATGATACTATTGCTATGGGACCCAATGGTCTGGTTATAGTACCATACTGTGATTCCTCACTTAAAGTTGTAGTTACGTTTATGAAAATCAAGACTTTAAATGAAACAACTTTAAGTGAAGCAATTTTTTTTTTTTTTTTTTTCTTGTGATTTTGGACCATTTATGTCTGATTTACAACTTCAGCTCAACAAGTTTAAGTTTTATATTTCCCTAATTAATGAATTAGGGAAATGGTTAGTGTAATGGTTAAGGTGGCAAAAATATGTGTGTGATAACCCGGGTTCGAATCCCGGTGGATCATATATACTTTAATTAATTTCATTGGGGGTGTGGTGGTGAGATTAATAAAAATAATATTATTAGTAGGTTTAGGGATATTTCTTCGAGAGGCCGGTCTATATGATCTGTGCCCCATGAATATTCTTTCCTCTCACTTAAACAGTAGGCTACCATAGTGCGGTTGGGAGTATGAACATGATTAGATTAATATCCAGTATTCGAGAATGGATAATAAGTCGTAGGCGTGTGCATAAACCTTTAACCGTCCTGGTGGTGTAATGGTTAAGGTGGCAAAAATATGTGTGTGATAACCCGGGTTCGAATCCCGGTGGATCATATATACTTTAATTAATTTCATTGGGGGTGTGGTGGTGAGATTAATAAAAATAATATTATTAGTAGGTTTAGGGATATTTCTTCGAGAGGCCGGTCTATATGATCTGTGCCCCATGAATATTCTTTCCTCTCACTTAAACAGTAGGCTACCATAGTGCGGTTGGGAGTATGAACATGATTAGATTAATATCCAGTATTCGAGAATGGATAATAAGTCGTAGGCGTGTGCATAAACCTTTAACCGTCCTGGTGGTGTAATGGTTAAGGTGGCAAAAATATGTGTGTGATAACCCGGGTTCGAATCCCGGTGGATCATATATACTTTAATTAATTTCATTGGGGGTGTGGTGGTGAGATTAATAAAAATAATATTATTAGTAGGTTTAGGGATATTTCTTCGAGAGGCCGGTCTATATGATCTGTGCCCCATGAATATTCTTTCCTCTCACTTAAACAGTAGGCTACCATAGTGCGGTTGGGAGTATGAACATGATTAGATTAATATCCAGTATTCGAGAATGGATAATAAGTCGTAGGCGTGTGCATAAACCTTTAACCGTCCTGGTGGTGTAATGGTTAAGGTGGCAAAAATATGTGTGTGATAACCCGGGTTCGAATCCCGGTGGATCATATATACTTTAATTAATTTCATTGGGGGTGTGGTGGTGAGATTAATAAAAATAATATTATTAGTAGGTTTAGGGATATTTCTTCGAGAGGCCGGTCTATATGATCTGTGCCCCATGAATATTCTTTCCTCTCACTTAAACAGTAGGCTACCATAGTGCGGTTGGGAGTATGAACATGATTAGATTAATATCCAGTATTCGAGAATGGATAATAAGTCGTAGGCGTGTGCATAAACCTTTAACCGTCCTGGTGGTGTAATGGTTAAGGTGGTAAAAATATGTGTGTGATAACCCGGGTTCGAATCCCGGTGGATCATATATACTTTAATTAATTTCATTGGGGGTGTGGTGGTGAGATTAATAAAAATAATATTACAACTTCAGCTCAACAAGTTTAAGTTTTATATTTCCCTAATTAATGAACAGTGTAATAATGAAACTACTTAAAATGATGCAACTTTAGGTGAGGCATGCCTGTATTACCATATTCCCAATAATATGATGGTCTGAACTGAGTTATCCCTGTTGCAGGATATGCAGACTCATCATCCGTTCAGCCCAATGAGCCTGGTGTGGTTCACGATGCCAAGGTTGTGTACAGATATGTGCGGCAGCACTGTGCAGCATCACCGCTCTTCGTCTGGGGACACTCACTAGGCACCGGGTCAGTAGATTATCCTACCTTGGAAATAGTGTACAGTCACACTCAAACGTAGTTTCCAAACTCTTAATGTTATTTCAACTGGTTATGTCTCTGGGTGGTCGTGGGCCGGGGGAGTGCTGGAGCGACCTTGGTGACCCTGGTCTCTGGGTCTTCTGGATGACCTAGATGTGTGTGAATTTGTATTTTGTTTTTGTGTGTTCATTGTTTTCTGTTATATTATCCCTATTCGGGCTCTGTCTTGAGTCAATAGAATGGAATGTAACAAAATATAAATTATGAGATGGATTTGTGAGGCCAGACTGCAAGATGGGATATTTAGTGAAGGATTGAGGAGGCTTTTAAGTATCAAGAGTATCAGTGATGAGATACATACAAGCAAGCTTGGATGGTTTGGGTATAAAGAGAGGATGGATGAACTAAACTGGGTGAAAAGATGCAAGTCCGTGAATGTGGAGGGAGCTGCAACAAGGGGTAGACCTAAAAAGATGTGGGATAAGATTATATGCTCTGATCTAATATTTAAAAATCTAACAAGTAAGGCAGCTCTGAACAGGGCTGCCTGGAACGCCTCCATTAGGACATGAGAGTGAAGCTTCTCCTCGTGTGGAGTGCTCGGTCTTTATATTTATGTATGTATGTGCTTGATGTAGGAGTACCCCTGGTAAGGGAAGGGAGTGAGTGGAAGTTACCTGTGCTACTATTTGCTGATGACACAGTTCAAATGAGTGAGCATTGCAAGGTTTGGTAACTATGTTTGTACCTGTGTGTGACAAATGGAACCTGACAGTCAGAGTAAAGTTATGGTCTTTGAGAGAGTTGCAGTCACAGAGTGTGAAGTGAAATAGAATGGTCAGGAAATGGATAATGTCAGCTCATTTATGTATTTGAGCAGTGTGATGATTAAAGATAGGAGTTTAAGGAATAGGATCGTGAGTGTGAAAGTAAAGAGAAAAGTCACTGCATGATGGTGTGGTAATCCCGACATTGACATTTGGGAGTGAAGCAGGGGCGGACTGGCCCGGTGGGCCCCCAAAGTAATTTCCCAGTGGGCCTCTATGATGATTTTTTTTGTTTTTTTTTTTCCTTTTTTTTTTTTTTTTTTAAAGGGATGAGGTCACGAGGAACGGAACCTTTTTACCCTGTCATAGACCTATTTTACTGTTAGGCGATCAGAACAGAGGCATTATTTCAGCTAGAGTAATTTCAAAGTTGGTGGGTCGTATCTCCGACAGTGCCGGTACCTGCCGCTATTGTTTTTGTGGCGCTGGTTGACGATCAGCTGATGTCCGAATTGCCGCCTGAACTTTAAGTACAGGCAAGCTATTCTTAGTTTTATATATTTTCTTTTATCCCCGGCAGTGTTTTGTGCACTTTTACTTACACTTACCTCTTTTTCATGTGATATTGCCATAGATTTACCGTAACGTTACGTAGATCAACAAAAGCCGCCGCCAACACCGTGAACGACCGCAGCAGTGCAAGTACTGGTACTGAGCTGGATACACAGGCATAGTTTACCTTTTTCCAGAGGATCTACTGTATGAAACTGTAAGAAACTGAAGAAAAGTCAACCACAAGCCAATAAAAAACAAACCTAGGTTATGGCTTGAAAAGAATGCTAGACTACTCGGCCCACGGGACAGCTTGGCCCAGTAAAAACGAGACAGCTCGGCCCCGTGTTAATTACGAAACAACTCTTAATTGACCTAACCTAACCTACACATTATGAATCGAGAGAACTATAGCCTATGACATAATTATACAATAAACGAACATTTTGCCCACATTACACACACACCATAAACCCTCCACTTAGCTCTCTCCATCCTATATCCTGACTGGTCTCGTCAAATTGCCCCATAGCAAAACATGGGGCCGAGCTGTCTCAAATAATTCTTACAGTTTCTTACAGTAGATCCTCTGGAAAAAGGCAAACTATGCCTGTGTATCCAGCTCGGTACCAGTACTTGCACTGCTGCGGCCGTTCACGGTGTTGGCGGCGGCGGTAGCAGACGCAACATTTTTACTATTCTGTATTTTTGCTTTATAATCAAACTTCAAATCTTGTCTTCCCCATGCTTTATCAAGATTACTTTCAAACTCCCTTATTGATTCGGAATCGACTACATACTGGGGCAGTGCGTTCTACTCATTTACCACTCTATCACAAAATGAGTTCTTTGCCTTCTCAAGCCTATTTCTTTCTTTGTAAATTTTCTAGTTTCCTCTCGTTCTTGTCCCCTCCCGCATCAAGAAGATACCTTCACACACCTCCTCATCATACTTTCCTGACACTATCTTAAAAGTCTCTATCATATCCCCTCTCTTTCTCCTATATGCCAGTGTCGGAAGCCCCAGTGTCCTCAACCTCTGCTCATAGCCCGCGTTCTTCAACGTTGGTACTAGCTTGCTAGCTCTCCACTGCTTCTATATCCTTTACCATATATGGAGCCCACACCTGGTTTGCATATTCCAGGTGCGGCCTAACCAGCGCTGTATAGAGATTCCTGAAGATTTCTTCGTCAAGTGAAACAAATATCCTCCTTATCAGCCCTACAATTTTATTGGCTTTGTTTATCTTTTCCACTAAATGTTCTGAGAAATTTAACTTATTGTCTATCACTACTCCTATATCCTTTTCTGCATTCACTTCCTCCATCGCTTCATACATACTGTATCCTACCTTGTCTATCTTGCTTGTCCCAATCCGCATGTACTTGAATTTTTTTGGATGAAACGGCATTAACCAATGCTCAGACCATCCTTTCATGCCCTCCACGTCTCCTTGAAGCAAACCCACATCTTCCTTACTCCTCACTCTTCTATACAGCTTAGTGTCATCCGCATACAGGTATACCTCGCTTCCATTAGTTATAACTTCAGGTAAGTCGTTGATAAATATAACGAACAGTAGTGGTCCCAACACAGATCCCTGAGGTACCCCACTTGTAATTTCCCTCCACCCCGAGCCTATTCCATTCACCAGTACCCTCTGTCTCCGATCTTTCAGGAAGGCTTCTATCCATTTCACACATTTCTCCCCTATATTATAGCTTCTAACTTTCTCTATTAACCTATTATGTGGGACCTTATCAAAGACCTTCATAAAATCGCAATATACCACGTCTATTACATCACCATCCTCTAGAATTTGCATCCAATCATCTACCACCTTAATTAGCTGTAGTACCGTCGACCTCCCCGGCAAGAATCCGAACTGTCTCCCACTGAAAAGTTGGTTTGATTTTATATGCTCCATTATTCCTTCTCTATTACCGTTTCCATTAGTTTACACACAACACTTGTCAAACTGACTGGTCTATAATTTCCTGGGTCATTTCTCTTTCCCTATAGCTGTTATGTTCACCTCTCTCCAGTCCATCGGGATTTGTCCTGTATTAAACGATACCTCAAATAAAATTTTCAATGGCTCTACCAACATCTCACCTCCTTCCTTATGGAGTTCATCTGAACCAGGTGGGAGCAGCACGTTTTGGGCGTCTTCTCAACGATGCGGTGAAGGATTTTCGGAGAAGAAATCGACTCAGCACAGGACAACCAGGAAGGAGGACCGAAGACAGCGAGGACGGCAACCTATAAAGGAATTAAATACTAATCCGTCAAGAACCGCGAATTTGGATAAAGCTCCACAAACACGACCCAAATTCAAAACCGTCAGGGATAATGACCGAGGACCGAGGACAGCCATGAATGTAAATGTAGATCCGACCAGAACCAAAAATTTGATGAAAGAACGTTCTGCGAGTTCTAAAACCGCAACTTTAAAGGTTTTCTATGCAAACGCTCGTAGCATACGCAATAAATTTTCAGATTTAGAGGAACTAGTGTTTACAGAAAATTATGATGTGATTGGCATAACAGAATCTTGGCTCAATACAGAAGATAGAGACTTTTTAGCAGAGTATTCACTTCCCGGTTATGTAATGTTTGAGAACAGCCGAATAAATAAAAATGGAGGTGGCGTTTTATTTTATATCAAAGAAAGTCTTAACCCGACCCACGTGTCAAAACCTCAAATTGTGAACGTCGACACATCTTTTGTGCTAATAAAGAATAATAAAGGTACAAAAATAATACTTGCGTTAATATACAGACCTCCAGCTCAATCAGTGCAAACTGACCGAGAAATTTACGAACAAATTGCAGATGTAAGTAACTCACAAGATACCGTAATTTTTGGCGACTTTAATTTACCTGTGACCAAGTGGGGCGATACTCTTACTTCACACTCCGGACATGACTTGTATACGAACTTGCAAGAGAGTTCGCTTTATCAATTTGTTCGAACGCCGACCCGTGGTAATAACGTTCTTGACATTGTACTTGCAACAAAAGAAGAATTGATAGAGAATTTGAATGTTGGTGATGAATTCAGTAACAGCGACCATCGTACGATAACTTTCACTTTAAAGTTTACTAGTAACGAACCAAATAGTAGCATCGAAAAAGTCCCTAATTTCAAGAAAGCAAACTTCCATAAACTTAGAGCTATGTTTAAAGAAACTGACTGGAGCTTTTTAATTAACAATAACGACATAAATACATCTTGGAAGTTATTCGAAACCACTTACCTAAAAGCAGTGAAGACTGCATACCATCGAAAATACGGCGTCCAGGCCATAATAATAAGCCCAAATGGTGGAATAAAGATATTTCAAACTGCCTGCTTGCTAAAAAATTTGCTAATGATAGATTAAAATCCTCACAAAATGACGAAGAACGGGTGAAATTTGTAGAGCTACGACGCAAAGCCAAAAAGTTAATTAAGCAAAGTAAAAAGACCTTAGAGTTACATATTGCGAATCAAAGTAAAACAAACCCGAAAGAATTCTATAGTTATATCAGAAAGAAAAAAGTAGTTACTTCAACTGTTGGACCGTTAGTCGATGAAAAAGGAGAATACACCAAAGACGAAGTACAAATGAGTAATGCCCTCAATACCTTCTTTGCATCAGTTTTTACAACAGAAGACCTCAGTGATATCCCTACACCATCGCCGATTCAGATTGATAATTCAGATGTTCTAAGCAATATCACCGTTACAGAGAGAGAAGTATTGAATTGTTTAGATAAACTCAAGGTAAATAAAACACCAGGACCTGATACAATCTCGCCTAGAGTTCTAAAGGAAGCTAAGAATGAGCTCACCAAACCACTGACATTACTATTCAATAAATCCTTGCAGTCTGGAACTATGCCTGATCAGTGGAAGCTAGCCAACGTAACACCGATATTCAAAAAAGGCAGTAAATCCCTACCCAGTAACTATCGTCCAATTAGCTTAACCTCAGTTGTATGTAAAATGCTAGAAACGGTCATAAGAGACAGACTCGTAAATCACTTAGAGGAAAATAACATACTTAAAGATACTCAACACGGCTTTCGTAAAAAACGTTCCTGTTTAACAAACCTCTTAGACTTCTTCCACGATATCCTCAACCTCTACGATGAGAGTAAAGCTGTAGATATTATATATCTTGATTTTCAAAAGGCCTTTGACAAAGTTCCCCACAAACGTTTACTGCTAAAACTAAAAGCGCATGGAATACAAGACGGTGTGTTGAAATGGATAGAAAATTGGCTCAGCAACAGAAAGCAAAGGGTAGTCATAAACGGTAAGGCATCTAAATGGACCAATGTAAGTAGCGGGGTACCCCAGGGATCGGTACTAGGACCAATTCTCTTTCTAATTTACATCAACGACATAGATGAGGGTCTCACCTGCACAATCTCAAAATTTGCTGACGATACAAAAATTGCAAATAGCGTACTCTCAAAAGAACAAGTTGACGATATGCAACACAATCTAGATAAATTGTCATGTTGGGCCCAAATTTGGCAAATGAGTTTCAATGCGGATAAATGTTGTAAAGTACTACATGTCGGATACCTAAATGAGAAAGCAAACTATTCGATGAATGGCACTCAGCTTAAGAATGTAAACAGAGAAACTGATCTGGGAGTAACAATATCGAGTAACCTAAAACCGAGTCAACAATGTTCAGAAGTTGTTAAGAAGGCAAACAAAATAATTGGCTTTATAGGCAGGTCATTTGAGCATAAATCCAAAGCAGTTATCCTAACCCTTTACAATTCCTTAGTCCGCCCTCTTCTGGAATACTGCGTTCAATCCTGGTGCCCTTATTACCAAAAAGATATAAACAAGCTAGAACGAGTTCAACGTAGAGTTACCAAAATGATACCTAGCCTAAAGAACAAACCATACGAAGAGCGTCTTAGAGAATTAAATCTATTTCCTTTAACCCAGCGCAGATTAAGAGGCGACTTAATTCAAGTGTTCAAAATCATCAAAGGCATCGACAATATGAACTGTAGTAAGTACTTCACTATCGACCAATCTAATTACACCCGGGGAAACGGTTGCAAAATTATTGGTAAATCTTTTAACTCGCACGAATCTAAGAATTTCTTCTTCAATCGAGTTGTCAACTTGTGGAATGGGCTTCCCCGAGACGTTATAGACTGCAGCACCGTTGATTCATTTAAATTCCGCCTAGACAAATATCTCGCATCAAACCCACGACTGACTGCGTTTGTAAATGAATAACTTTATCCTCCCCTCAGTTACTAACCCATATGTCCCCTACTAACTTCCTAGTCCTGCCACGTTAGTGGCAGGGCAGTAGTTCCCTTTCCAATGTTCCCTTACCCACTCTAAACCACTGTTTGGACACTTGATCCTCAGTGTTTTGGAGGACAAGCAGCCTAGAAGGGTCACTAGATCTGTTGTTGCTTGATTTCCTTTGTACTCCTTCCTTTGTACTTAATGATTCTTGGGTGTATCCCATCCAGTCCCGGCAACTTACTTCTGTTCATTTTTTCTATAGCCCTTCTTATTCTAGCATGGGAAAACTCTTATTAGTTCTAGTGCCGGTGCCTGTTTGATGGGAATAGTAGGCACTGCATCATCCGACTCCGCTGTTAGTACCCCCCAAAGTATTTCCCCAGCACCTCTGCTTTCTCCTTATCAGTCTCCGCTCTACTCCCATCATCCAACCCCCCTACCAGCTCTGGGATCCCTACTCTTCTTGTTAACTTTTTCTGAATGTACTTCCAGAATATTTTTGGATTATCCTTCACATTTCTAGCAATCTCTCTCTCCCTCTCCTTCACCCCCCTCCTTGTCTCCCACCTTATTTTATTGTTATGTGCCTGCATTCCAGATCCACTTCTTTAGCTTCTATACTAGACCCCCTGTTCTTTTTTAACAATTTTAGTCTTTGCCACAATCGTTTCTTTCTTCTAATCAATGTCCAAAGCTTTCTTTTCATTGGCAATTCTGGGTTCGTTCTTTTCCTCAATTTTGCTTTATCCTTATACTGTATTCCCTTACTGGTACACTTTTGGATACAGCATTCTCCAGTTTCACTCTAATTTTCCTCCACATTCCTTCAGCATCTTCACCGTTCAAGTATTCCCCCCAGTCAATGTCCAAACACCGTCTCAGCAGCTCATAATCTGCTCTATCATACATGTATATTTTTGTTATTGCTTCTATTATCCCTCTCTGTTTTAATATTGCAACTAAAGCTTATACAGGCATGGTCACTATGACCTATAGGGCTATCCACATTGACATGTTCCACTATATCCTCCTCATTGCTAAAAATCAAATCAAGTACACTCCCCTGCGTCCCATCTCTATATCTTGTCATCTCTGTAATATGTTGCATTAAAAAACAATCTCTCACTTTCTCTATAAACTTGTTTTCCAGGCTACACTGTCCCACTGGAGTAGTACAATTTGCCCAGTTGATCCTTGGCAAATTGAAATCTCCAATCAAAATCTTATATTTGTTCTCTCTATTATCTATTTCCTCCATGACTTTCAGTAGGTTATCATCCTCTTCCCTACTATTATTTGGGCTTCTATATATAGAGGCAATTAGAATTGATCCTCTTGCACATTTTACTTCAATATACAAATACTCACAATACTGCTGTCTCATATCCACCTCATTAACCTTGAGCTCTTTTCTTACATAAATAAACAGTCCTCTTCCGACCTCTGCTCTAATAGCATTCCTCTCATATAACTCAAAACCCTCCAAACTATACTCCACCAGTTCCCTTTCAATTCTAGCATTTTTTGGTCTTACTTCCTGTAAGGCTATGACATCAGGTTTTTCCTCTTCATCCTGCAACCTACATATCAGTTCTCTTCTCTTGTCCTGGGTAAACACATCCACATTACTAAACATAATCCTTAATCCATCTACCATTCCTTCAGCAACTACACCATCCCGCTCCTCCTGTCCGTACCCTACTCCCCTCTTAGCACTACTGGGTCTGCAACTTTGTCTCCTGTCTCTCCCTGTGACATCTCCACCCTGTTCTCCTCCTCTGTCACTTCTTCTTGATATTTATATGTGCAGTTTGCTCGGAGTATTTCAGATCTCCAGATTACTGCACAGGCATAGAGTTGCTTGCTGAGGGGAAGGGAAGTTTGTTAGTTGAAAGGGATCTACCGATAGGATGTCTAAATAGTGAGTACAGGTATTGTACCCTACATAGTTTTAACTATAGGTCAAGGTCATTAAGGACTGGAAAGTGTTTTGAGGGTAAGTAAATAGGTAAGATGAGGATTGGTTATTAAGGTCTTATAGGAGGTAAGTCGTTATGTCTCGTCGGGTTGAGTCAGGTTGGCAGAGGTCTAGTACAGTACAGTACCGGTATGGGTGGTACTGTACTGTATTGGTTAGGGGTAGGTTTTCTGTGTGTTGGAGTTGTTTTGTCGTTGATGTTATTAGATGTCTGAAGTTTTATTTGTGGCTCTTATGTATGTTCCTAGAGCTGAGGCAATTGCATGTTTGCCTTGTTGGTCAATATCTCCTCCTAGGATATGTTGTAGATTGAAGGTCCCTCCGTGTTGTGCCACTGTTCTTCTCAGGTGGGTGCGAGCGCTGTAATGTCTATGGTAATGAAGTAGATAGTGTTCCACTGTTTCTGGGGTGAGGCAGTAGGGGCAGTTCTCGTCTTCTCCTAGTCCCATTCTGTGCATGTGCTCCGCTAGTCTTGTGTGTCCTGTCCGTAGGCGGAGTGTAGCTGTATTTAGAGTTTTGTTCTTGTATTTTGTGTGTTTCCATATGGACCATTCGGGTTTGATATTTCCGTATCTTGTGCCGGTGAAGGTGACTTTCCATTCACCCTTGAAGTCTTGGAGGATGTCTTCTTTTAGGATGTTGGCTCTGTCTATTGTAGTGTAGGGTAGGGGTGTAATTCTTCTGAGGGAGTGCATGCCCCTGGCGAGTTCATCGACTATTTCATTGTGGAGTATGTCTATATGGCCAGGTACCCACTGGAAGCTCATAGTATAACCTTGTAGGGGGAGGTTAGTGAGTAGTTGGAGCATGGGGTATACGAGTTCCTTACTTTGTGTTATGTTGTATTTAATGGCCTGGATCGCTATCCAGGCCATTAAATACAACATAACACAAAGTAAGGAACTCGTATACCCCATGCTTGGAGTCGCAGCATATTGTGTATGGGCCTGGTGGAACAACTCCTATCACATTGTCTTCCCTCCCTGATCTCCCCCTCCCTTCTATTCGTATAAACCACTTCTTCAATTCCCATCCCTCATTCTCCAGTAAAAATTTCTCTTATCCTCCTCACCCAACTTTCCATTATTTTCATCAGCCTTTTCTTGTAATTCCTTTATTTTTTGTCTTTGTTCTATGCTCAAATCCTTCTTTAGTCTTATATGTTTCAGTTCTTCATTTGTGTTTAGCCTCCAACTAAAATTTTGTCACCGTCTCTGCCACTGCCCTGGTTTTAAACTGTACCCTTATAGGTCTCATCTCTCCCCTTTTATATCTACCTATCCTACTGACTTCCTCCACCTGCCCTTCCCATCCATATCCGTCCAGATCCACACCTTTCATGACCTCCTTCACTTTCTCCATATCCCTCACTTTTCTCACTCCATTATCATTCATATGAGCCTCTATATCTCCATGCATGATTACACCCCTATCTCTGTCCATGGCCTCCCTCACGACACTCTCCTTGTTCTTCATGACCCCTACCGGCTATCACTGCGTATTCAAATTTAATATTGTTTTGTTTTAATTTTCGGTTAGGCTATCACCGCTGATAACCTATTTGTGTGTATTTCAAAATTTTTGTTCTCGGTTAGGCCTATTTAAGTAAGTGAAGCGACCTGAAGGGAGTGAAGTGTTTTTAAAGTGAGTTTAGTGTTTTTAAAGTGAGTTTAGTGTTTTTAAAGTGAGTTAAGTGTTTTTAAGTGAGTGAAGTGATCTGAAGAAAGTGATCGTCACCATGCCTCGTGCCTGTACGAACTGCGCCGGTAGGTTTGGTGCTTCCATGTTTGCTCCTGCCGATCCACAAGTCTGCCGACTCTGCCAGCAACGAGAGGATTTGACAGCAAAATTGGATGAAGCCCACAACAAGATCAACGCCCTCACCAGGAAGCTGGAATCACTCCAAGAGTTTGTAACACTCAACATTGGAGTATCACTAACTCCAATTGTTTCAACTCCAGCATCCACCACCGCCCCAACGTCATCTGCCAACAATCCAACACCTGCAGTAGACACTGCAGCAGATGCTTCTGACGAACCTGAGCCGACATCAAACCAGGACAGCCGCCCTGTTCACCTTAGTCTCTCCCCACTCCTCGTGCAAGAAGCCTGCTAGCACGAACAGTACCAACCCCTCGCCCCCGTTCTAACCACTCCTCTCCCCGACCTGTACGTAGAGTCCCGCCACCACAGGTTTCCGGATTTACACCAGTGAGGAACGGTGCACGGCCAACGCAGAAAAGGTCTCGTCTGCCAGTCACAATGTCAAACAGATTTGAGATATTGGTAGAGATGGAAGACGAACCAGAAGAGACAGGCTCGTTGGGGATTCCATCCTACGAGGACAGGTCGAAGAGTTCTGCGACAGAGTCCCAAATCAACGAAAAAGATTTTGCATCCCAGGAGCTGGACTGGACGACATTGTGGAAGCCTTCGAAGATACCACAAAGGATGCAAATGAAAATACCCTTTTTGTCATCCATGCTGGTTCAAATGACGTCATGCGCACCAGATCCGAAGAGTTGATGGAGAAATATTGCAAGATGATCCAGCACTACAAAAACAAGTCAAGGAATATCATCATCTCAGGCATTCTCCCCAAGATCGACGTACCTGACAAATTCTACGACAAGGCCTTCAGCACAAATAGCCGACTAAAATATTTATGTCTGAGGGAAGAAGTTGAATTCATCAACCTCTGGGACAACTTCTACAACCAGCCTACTCTGTTCCGCAAGGATGGCACTCATCTAAACCCTGTGGGTTCAGCACGCATGGGTCGTCTCCTACACGAAGCAGTCCGCAGCCATGGATCAAAAAACGCTATCCGAGAAGAAGCAGCAGTGACATAAATCATCCAACGCCAAGAAAAAAACAGAGGCAACCGAGGACCACCAGCGATAAGGACCGAAGACAGCGAGGACCGAGGACAGCCATGAACATAAATGTAGATCCGACAAGAAACAAAAATATTATTAAAGAGCATTCCGTGAGTTCTAAAATAACAAATTTAAAGGTTTTCTATGCAAACGCTCGCAGCATACGCAATAAATTTTCAGATTTAGAGGAGCTAGTGTTTACAAGGACCTAGTGTTTACAGAAAATTATGATGTGATTGGCATAACAGAATCTTGGCTCAATACAGAAGATAGAGACTTTTTAGCAGAGTATTCACTTCCCGGTTATGTAATGTTTGAGAAAAGCCGAATAAATCGAAATGGAGGTGGCGTTCTACTTTATATCAAAGAAAGTCTTAACCCTACCCTCTTGTCAAAACCTCAAATTGTGAATGTCGACGCATCTTTTGTGCTAATAAAGAATAATAAAGGTACAAAAATAATACTTGCATTAATATACAGACCTCCAGCTCAATCAGTGCAAACTGGCCGAGAAATTTACGAACAAATTGCAGATGTAAGTAACTCGCAAGATACCGTAATTTTTGGCGACTTTAATTTACCTGTGACCAAGTGGGGCGATACTCTTACTTCACACTCCGGACATGACTTGTATACGAACTTGCAAGAGAGTTCGCTTTATCAATTTGTTCGAACGCCGACCCGTGGTAATAACGTTCTTGACATGAACTGTTGGAAGTGGAAATAAAACTCCATCAACAAATTCTAAGAATGGCAGTTGTCTATAGGCCTGGCCATCGTGGCACAGATAGGGGTTTTATGGAAGAGTTTGGGCAGTTTCTCGAGGAATTTTCTGCTAAAACCGGAAGACTTTTGATATGTGGAGATTTTAATTACTGGGTTGACAGCCCTCATCTGAAGCCATTCTCTCCTGAGTTCCTTGAGTTGACTGATCAGAACAATTTTGTAAACCATGTGTCCCACCCAACTCATATCTTAATGCAGATGACATAACACTCACATGCACACACCATGACCCAAGAAGAGCAACAGATCTCCTTCAACCCTATCTCAACACACTACATGGCTGGTGCACTACAAACAGACTTAATCTAGCCCCAGCCAAATCCACTGCAACCCTGCTCACAAGCTGGACAGGTGAACACGAATACATCCCTCAACTCACCATAAACAACACACCCCTAACACATACACACACACCCAAAATCCTAGGAGTAACATATGATACTCATATGACATTCAAACAGCACACCACAAACATTAAAAAGAAACTGACACCCAGACTTAACGCCCTCAGGTCACTTGCTCACACAAAATTTGGACACAACAAAGAAACTACCACCACAGTATATAAACAATACATAAGATCAGTAATGGAATACGCAAGCCCAGCCTGGGCTTCTAACCTAGCTGAAACACATCATAAGACCTTACAGACGATTCAAAACAAAGCCCTGAAGATCATTACAGGCTGCACAGCTACTGCACCCACAGATCATCTACATCAAGAAACCAAAATCCTCAAAGTCAAAGACCATCTGGACATGAGAGGCACTCAATTTCTGGCAGCAGCCTCCACGAACCAAGACCACCCACTAAACTACATGGCAACACACCCACAGACACCAAGAAATATCAAAACAACACCCAGCACACGGTATCACACACAATTATTGTCCTCTCTCCCTCCCTGCCCACCCCGAACCAACTTCCAGAAGCACATCCATACTCATATCTCTCGCCAATCCATCCACTCACTCACAGACAACACGCAGCTGCATGCACGACCTCCCGAAATCCATCCTTCCGAATCCTCCCTCCCTCGCGAGGACAGAGTCCACCTGGCCAGGCTGAGATGCGGACACCATCCAGCTCTCCTGAGCTATCAGAAGAGACTGGATGACTCCGTTGTCGACGCCTGCCCGGGATGTAACACAGCACCCCATACCATTAAACACATCATAGAAGACTGCATTTCACACAACCACTTACGCCAACAACACAACCTACACTCAATGAGAGCTCTGTGGGAAAGCCCGATCGTGGCCGTGGCCTTCCTCAGGGACTCGGGGCTGTTCGGCCAGGCAGCTTAGGGAACAACAACAACAACAACTCATATCTTAGGACACACCCTTGACTTGGTTTTCTCTCCTGTGGGTTGTGGTGGTGTTCTGGATGTTGATGTTGAGAATGCTGACCCTAATACCTCTGATCATGCTTTGATTACTTTCAGCTTTGATTTCCCTAAGCCACTCACACATGAAAAAGTAATCAGATTTAGAAATTATAAAAATGCAGACCAAAATTTGGCTAGCAGTGAAGTAAAACAGTACTTGGGAAGTATTGATACTTCCAACCTTACTTCAGATGAGCTGGTGGAGGTACATGGAAATGCACTTAAATTAGTGTTCGATCATCACTGTCCAGAAGTAGAGAAGAAAATCATAGTACGAGATGATTCACCCTGGTATAGCACTCGAGTTAAATTTCTTAGAAGAGCGCGTAGAAGAGCTGAACGTGAATGGCGGAAAAATAAAACAGACTCTACATGGTTGCAATATCTGTCAGCCAGAAGAGCTGTGGTCCACACAATCAAAGATGAAAAGAAAGTGTATTATCAGGGAAAAGTTGACTCATGTGGTAACGACCAGAGGAGGTTGGCTTCAATTGTAAACAGTTTACTTGGAAAAACAAGAGTCAGCTTAAGACCTTCTGTACCCGATGCCGAGTTGGCTGCCAACTTTGTGGCATTTTTTGCTGGCAAGATAACTCGCATAAGACAGGAACTGGATGATGCTTCTGTTGGTGAAGAACTTTCAGTTGTACTCCAACCCCGACACATTCCTAATAATGTCCTCTCATCCTTTCACTCAGTAGAGGTGGACATGATCTCATCCTACATAAGAAACCTCAATAAAACATTTTGCCCGTTGGATCCCATAAATGTTTCTAAGCTACCAAGAGTCTATGATCACACAGTTGAGTTTATTTCCAAAATAATTAATAAGTGCTTCTCTGAAAGTAGCTTCCCACATTCTGAAAAGCATGCACTACTCCGACCTACTCTAAAGAAACCTGGACTTGATGTTGAGAACATGTTGAACTATCGTCCTGTCTCCAACCTGTCCTTCATATCAAAGATATTAGAGCGTGCAATACTTGACCAATTACAACCACTACTTCAGCAGAATGAAACTATCCCAATTTTTCAGTCTGCTTACCGACAGCATCATTCAACTGAAACAGCATTGATTAGAGTACATAATGATCTAGTTGAGAACATTTGCAATGGTGTGGCCTCACTATTGGTCTTGCTTGATCTCTCTGCGGCCTTTGACACAGTGGATCACGAGTTGTTATTGAGTGATCTTTATGATTGTGGTGTGCGTGACTCCGCTCTCTTTCTTCTTGGGTCGTACTTGTCAGGTAGATCCCAGAGTGTGATGGTAAATCAAGTGGTCTCGGACTCGACACCCCTGCAGTATGGTGTTCCGCAGGGATCAGTTTTAGGTCCTATCCTATTTATAATTTATATTAGCAGTTTGTCTCTTCTGCTTCGTGCACATAATGTCACCTTTCACTTTTATGCAGATGACACCCAGATTTATGTGAGAATCACAAATATAGTTGATATACGGAGTAAGATGGAATTGTTGATGTCTGATATCAAGAAGTGGATGAGAGCGAGAAAACTTAAACTAAATGATGGTAAAACTGATATTCTCATCATCCGAGGAAATAGAAGAGCTGATGATATAGTAGGTGCCCTCTCCATCAATGTGGGTGGATCTCAGCTGCGACCGGCCAACTCTGTTCGAAATCTGGGTGTATATGTGAACTCCCGATTAGATTTCAAAGAGCATGTAAACCAGATAGTTAAAAGTTGTTACTTGCACATCAGAAATCTCTATTTGGTGAAGCCGTTTATAACCAGACGTTGCCTCCTGACGTTGGTTCACTCATTGGTCTTCTCTCGTGTTGATTATTGCAATGCCCTGTTGGTGGGTCTTCCAAATTATATTTTGAAGAAAGTTCAGTCTGTTCTTAACAGGGCCGCAAGACTAATTTTTGGTGTTCCACCTAG
>JBAKBP010032802.1:0-22703 GCA_037953745.1 Lithodes maja
GATGGTGAGGTAGAGAAGCGTTTGTGGTGAGGTTGTTTGGTGTTAGCAGTTGTGGGGTTGTTGGGGGTGTGATGAGCTGGTTTTCATGTTGGTTGAGACTGGTATTTGTTGGTTCTGGTCGTCGGTTTAGGTTTTAGACGGGGGCGGAATTTGTAGTGTGAGGGAAAATGTGGGGTTTTGGAGCATTTTTGTTTTGTTGTTTCTAGTTTGGTTTGTTGTTGAGGGGGTGTGGAGTACGGGGAAGGGGATATTGGAGGTGGTGTGCGTCACGTGTGTTGAGGTTGGGGTGGTTGTTTGTTGGTAATGGTGGTATATGTCGTGGGGTTAAGTTTGGTGTGAGTTGAGGTGGGGGTTTCACTTGGAGGTGCTGGGGCGTCATGGGTGGTACTTGGTAGTTTCGGAGAGTTATCTTGATGGTGGCAATCTTCTTTGTTCGTCAATGGACAATAGATCCTGACAAATCTATTTCTGTAGGTTCGTGTCTCTCCGTGATAGTTGATGATTTGGTAGGGGTTGGAGATTTTTGCTATTTTGTAGGGCCCTTGTATCGGGGACCTAGCTTATTCACTATTGGTAATTTGGCCACCATCACGGTGTTTCCTATGGCGAACGGATTGTTGTGGGTGGTAGTATCACGTTGTATATCTTGGCAGGTTTGAGCTGTATGGAGGGTGTTTTTCAGGTGTTGCAGGGGGATGGTAATTATATGTGAGGTGGATGGTTAGGCGAGGTGATGGAATGGTAGCAACAGGGGGGCGACGCTATAGACCATTTCGTGTGGGGAAATGCCGTCCTCTTTGGGGCAGGAATTCATTCCCACTGGATCATTTTCACTTGTGCTGGCCAGTCTGATGTATTTAGGGCGATCACTCTCGTTCTTAGTTGGTTATTTATTGTGCGGTGACTGCGCTCGCAAACTGCATTGCCTTGGGGCCAGTAGGGTGAGGAGTGTTTTGCCTTGATACCGCATTTCTTTGTGAAGGCTTCCCAAACTTGTCTGGAAAACTCTGGGGCGTTGTCAGAGACCAAGGAGATGGGTAATCCGAAGTCGGGAAAAATCTCCGTTGCTAGTAATTAGGCTACGGTCAGGGCACTGTGGTCTTTTACAGGGCAGGCTATCAGGAACTTTGAGTATACGTCTACATAGGTGACTATAAATCATTTCCCCTGGCTTGCTGGAAAAGGGTCCATCACATCGAGGGAAAATGTCTGCCAAGGTTTAGTTGCCGAGAGAGTTCCTGCTGGTCCGGGGGTTTTGCGTCTATCCTTGCCCAAAGCACAGGATTTACAGGCTTTTGCCACACGTTTTGCAATAACGGAAGGGTTGACAGTCCAGTAGTGTTGGTGAAAGGTTTGTAACATTCTCTTTTGCCCCAAGTGAATTCCATTATCTTCGTGTATTATGATCTCACAGTCTTGTGCAAGGTGAGGTTCTAAGACTATGTCCAGATTCGGTGTAGAGTTGATCTCCGTCACAAGTTAAGTTATGAAAAACGTCTTTGGGGATCCATTTTAGTTTGATCTTTTTCTTCCATGACTGCAGCAGGGTAAATTCTAGAGTTGTCTCTGCTTCTGATTTGGGTAGAGTGACTGGTGTAGAGTCACGAATGGCAGCGATGTTTGTGGGCATAGGATCTGGTACTGGAAGGCGGGAGAGGGCGTCTGCGTTCATGTGCAATTTGCCTGGTTGATAATGAATCTCAAAGTCATATTCTTCAAGTGTTTCTCTCCAACATACTAGCAAGGCTTAGTTAGTTTCGCATCGTCGTAACCATTGTAGGGATTGATGATCCGTTATTATGTCTAGTTTGGTCCCTAATACAAATGAGCGGAAATGATTTAGGGCCCATATAACACCTAGACATTCTCTCTTGGTGGCTGCGTAGTTCTGCTGGGCGTTGTTGAGGGTGGAGCTAGCGTAGGTGATGACATGTTCTCTTCCGTCTTGAACTTTGGCTAGAACGGCCCCGATGGCATATAGTGACACATCTGTGTATAATCGGAAAGGTTGATGGTAATCAGGAAAAGCTACTGTTGGGGTGTTGACAAGTTTGTTTTTTAGGGTGTCAACTGCTGCATTTCGCTCGGGTGTCCACACGAATTCCGTATCTTTGTGGGTCAGTTTGTGGAGAGGTCTGGCGATGGCTGCAAAATTTGGTACGAAACGTCTGTAATATGTAATATGTGGCTAGTCCGAGAAAGGATCTCGCACCTTTGACGGTCGTGGGGGGCTGTTGTTCTGATATTGCTGACAATTTGCGAGAATCAGGAGAGATACCTTTACCGGATATAACATGGCCTAGGAAGTCTACCGACTTTCGTGCAATCTCGCATTTAGAGGGCTTGAGTTTCAATCCTGCCTGTCTGATGCGGTGCAATACTTGTCGAAGTCGCTGGAGGTGTTCAGGCCAGGTTCTCGCATATACAATAAAGTCATCCAAATAGGCGAGGCAAGTTTCCCAGGTCAATCCTCGTAACACTGATTCCATGAGGCGGGAGAACGTGGCGGGGCCATTACATAATCCGAATGGTAACACGTTAAACTCATACAAGTGTCCCCCGCTAGTGGAAAAGCCTGTCTTCTGTTGGTGCTCAGCTTTGATTGGGACTTGCCAATATCCGGCTTGTAAGTCAAGGGTGGTGAACAACTTTGAACCATGGAGGGAGTCCAGTGAGTCATCAATGTGAGGTAACGGAGTTGCGTCTTTCATGGTTGCGTCATTTAGGCGGCGATAATCCACGCAGAACCGTGTAAAGCCGTCTTTCTTCTTCACCAACACGACGGGAGAGGACCATGGACTGACGGAGGGGGTGGTGATCCCTGCATCTAGCATCTCTTGCACTTGCCGGTCTTCTTCTTGTCGTTGCAGGGTTTTTTTCCGGCGTGACAGTTGGCATATGAGAGGTCCGGTAGTGTGTATAGAGTGCTCTTCCATGTTAGTCTTTCCAATTTCGGTAGGAGATTGTGCGAATACATCTGCAAATTCATGCAGAAGCTGTCTCATCTGGTGTTTTTGCAATGTTGTTAAGGTTTTGGGAATGACGGGTCATGTGTCTGAGATGGTCTTTTCTTGATGAGTGGGGGCAACCTCGTCGAACGTCTCTAGATCCCCAATCATGAGACCTTTAGGGAGAGTTAACACTTCGTCGGAGATTTTTGCGATGAGGATTGAGTTCTGATGTGAGGATATCACTGCTGGTTGGATCCTACATCGATCTCTGCCGGTGGTGAGCTCTGTTGGAGTTAGGATCAGATGTGTTTGGGGAATAGGGTGAAGAGGCACCCATTGTTGATGTTGGGGAGGAATGGAGATTTTGATTTTTGTTATGGCGGGACTGATGATGGAAGATTTTGAAAGGAATTGGGTTGTGTTTATAGGAGGCTGTTTGGAGCTTAGAAGAAAAGGGTTGGAGAGGAGTTTATCTGAGGGTGTCACAATTAATTCTTTTTGGTAGCGAGGGACAGAGTCTTGGATCACTTCTTCGAGGGGCGTTGTAGTCGCCGGGGCAGTAGAGTCTTGGATCACTTTCTTAGGGGGCATTGTAGTCGCCGGCTTTGATGTTGGCAGATATCTGAAGGTTGTTTTCTGGTGGATTTTTTTTTCTTTTTTAGTTTGACTGATTTTTGCGAGTTGAGGTCTCCCTATTGTTGCTGGTGGAGGATAGGGATGCTTGTTTTTTTTTTGTTTTTTTTTTGGGGGGGAGGGATGTTGCTTTTTTTTTTTTTTTTTTTAAAGTTAACAACCGTTGTCCGCAGTCTACTTGTGCTTGAAGTTTCTGTAATAAATCTAGGCCCATGTACCCGTCGTAGTGTCGGCATTCTGAATAGAACGCTACGAATGGGTGGTGACAGTTTGCGTGAGGTTGAGTGGTGGTGACATGGAGGGTCTGTTCTCTCCTCGAATTTGAAAGGGGGTGTCCCCAGCACTGATTAAATTGGTGGTTATTGCTTTTAATTCCCCAAATTTTTGTCTATGTTGGTTGTAGATTGAATTGAAGAGACACGAGTGAGCTGCGCCAGTATTCTATTAACAACCTTACTGGAACATCCTTTATCTTTGCAGAATGGTATATGATGGGTAATCTCTCAATGGTAGACTCCCCCGCCGAAGCCATGATGGGCGGGGGGAGGCTTTAAAACCCTTTCTCTGCGGGGTGTTTTGGGCTATTTAGGGCATATTCAGGCACTCCTGAATGATAAATCAAGCATCTGCATTAAATGAACTGTATTCTGCCGAAAACTAGGCGAAAATAGCTTCAAAATGAGACTAGAACGGGCCTCGTAGGTGGCCTGGTTCACCCGCAGCGGTGCCATAGAAACGCGAGAAACCCGCTATTTGTTAGCACTCGCTCGCTTGGCAACACTGTTGTGAGAGGCAGTGAGAGACCCGCGCGAGACACAGTCTACCTCAGTGGGCCGCTGGCTGCTCTGAGGTGGTACCCTCACGCTCCCACCCACTGACACTCAATTTTTACAGACTTTTGAAGCCTGGAAATTGCTGTAAATTGCCAAAACATTCCAGAACGTCACTTGCAGCGAAAGGGTTAAAAACTCTGGGGATCTTCCTCTACATCCTCCAGGATTTCTTCTTCTTCCTCTGGCAAGATCTGGGCGATTTCTTTTGGTTCATAATTTTCGTCAAGTCTTGTCTTCCTCGAAATGGTCTAGTTTTTCCTCATTGGCTGAGATGCGAGGATGCATCTGTCGGGATTTGGCAGAATCCCGGATGTCGTGAAGGGGGCACTTGTTGTTGCACACTTGGAAATCGAACGGGTTTATTATGACTAAAGGTTGATCTCTATTTCTGTAATTATTGTTCGAGCGTGGTGTGAAACGTCCAGTTGTCGGGTTTCTGGGGTAGACTCTTTTTAGTTGATTTGGTATAAACTTAGGCCGGTTGGGTTGGGGTTGGCCAGAGTGGTAGCGAGGCTTCGGTGTTGGGGCTGGACTACGGGGAAAAGGTGGCTGGTTTCTGGATCTGTTGTGCATTTGTGGGTTAGTGGGGAACCTCTTTATGGCGGCTAGGGTGTTGGTCTTAGGGCGGGCCGCAAGGATTTTTCTGATGGTGAGCAGATCTTTCTGGAAACCAACGGGGTCATGCATAGTAAAGTGTTCTTGATGGCAGGGGGTAATACTTGTACGAGGTGGAAAAAGGTGTGTCGTTTTTGTTGTTCCACGGTGAGCGTGGGGAATGCAGCTTTTACTTGTTTACTGACAGCGGCTAGCGTGAGGTCTAAATCGCCTTCGTACTTGATGTCCTTGATTTGGGCATGGGCGACGTAAGGACCCAATAATGGCTTAACACACAAGCCGCAGTGACCGTCATATGACGGGCGAGAGATAAATGGATTATCCTCCGGTACCCGTCATATGACGGGCGGCATTCTGAGCACATTAGGGGCCCTGAGAGAGAGTCTGCGCATTGGGAGGACGATAGGCGAGCTCCGACCGCTCGGCACCACATCTGGACCGCATCTGGGACCACCGGGACGTCCGGCCTCGCCAGATAAGGAAAACACTGAGGAAATTACCTTATTTAGGGTATTTTTACCTCCAGTTGCGCGATCGCTACAGGATAACCCGTGGTCGTACAAGGATTATTCAGGTGTCATTGGAAAGTTCTATTATCGCCCTTTCACGGATACATATTTGTATTACGCTCTGGCTCTTGTTTATACATAAAAAAGAGCATGGAATGAAGCTCGTTTTCGGTAAATATAACCGCCTGGCAGCTAGGTCATGTCAACAAACGGCCCCGTCCTCAAGGGGTTAATGGCATCAATCACAATGGACCTAAACTGGTCCCAGGTAAGTTCAGGTGTTACCCGAGTGACAACTAGGGAAACGGCTTTCCCAAGTGCGTTAGTATTACAGCGATTTTCTCGCGGTCTTCGTTGTATGCCAAGTCAAGTACTGGTTTTACTATATCCAGGTAAGCTTCTATCTCGTACGTTTCTCCATCGTATTTGGGAATGGGAATGTGAGAGCGATTAGCTGCCATATTTCTAATGTTATACAACGTTCTACTGCTTCTAATTTTTGTAATGCAATGATCTCTTCTTCCCGAATCAATAACCACCGTCTGCCACCAATGTTATGCCGTGGTTTTATTCAGGTTTAACTTATTGGTGGAGGTGAGTTCTTTCAAGACTGGAGATTCAGAGTTCATACAATACATGCATAGAAGGCAAGCAGAGGATACATATAACACCGAAATACAATTTAAAGAACAGTTTATTTATCTTAAGCTCTACGTACATGTACAGTATATGCGATAATAATGTTAATAGGAATAGATAAGTTTACACAACGGAATAATTAATCTTCTAGCACGATCGAGGATCTAGATGGAGCTCAGGTATAATAATAGGTTTAGCTGTCTTCTTATACACAATGCAAGATAATTAAATATTTATGAAAAATACTGAAGTCTGATAATACCTAGACAGTGACTTTTTATTCAGATATGATATTAGTATTCACTATAATTGTCGAGGTTATATATAGAGTCGACACATTGGACTCTAACTTTATATGTCACCTTGCGCACTGGTGTGAATTTGGCAGAGTCGATATCTGTGGACTAAATTTATAGCACTTGTATGAATTTTGGCTGAGTCAATATTTGTGGACTCTAATTTTATAAGGACACCTGCCGCACTGGTGTAAATTAGTAGAGTCAGTATTTGTGGACTAACTTTATATGCCTCGTCACTGGCATGGATTTAGTTCAGTTTTTCAATAAGGATTCCAACAATGAACACTTGGAATAATAAGGGTTGGTAGGAAGCAGCTTGCAGTCTTCTGAGTCTCCGTGGGCCGTCCAGGTTGGCCTGTCATGTGAAATAGTAGGTTACAGATGGATTAATGGGCTTTGGGTCTTAAATGCGGCTCCGTGACTATAGTGAAATAGTTGGGCACCTCATCGGACGAACGCGAGTATATACATTATAGCATAATTAGCTTAGGGATACTCTACTATCCTGACCATTATATTAATCGGTGATAAAGTTCCGTTCAGGTACTCTTGACTTGGGGTCTTTAACACTTTTGTTGCAGCACTTGTCATATGACAATTGCTTGGTCTGCACTGTACCATACGAGGGTTTTGGACTAAAAGTAACCTTCATTCCCTGCACATTTTCATGTATAAACAAGAGCTAGAACGTATTTCAATGATATATATTTGAAAGCAGAGAAATAGACCTTTCCAATGACAGCTGAATCATGTCTGTACGACCACTGGTTGCCGTGCAACGATATTGCACACGTGACGGTAAATAGGTAAAAAATAGCGAGTTTTCGCGGTTTTCGCTATTCCCAAGTATGTAAAGGAGTTGGAGATGTCTCCCACTGCCACTAGTGATGGCTCAGACACGGGTGGCGGTGGATGGGATGGTCTCGCGCTGCTTAGACTCGCTCGCCTGCCTCCTAACCCTTGTTCAAGGCAGAAATTTGGCAAGTGTCATATGACAAGCGCCGCAGTGATGACCGTATTTTTTATATAATAGCCCGCACTGAGGGAGTTAATATAGTGCCTCAGTTATGACGAAGTAGCACTATATCGGGTTAACGCGAGGAGACAGTATTATTGTCTTTCTCTACTACCACTGAACTTTATAAGAGGTTCAAGAAACTCGGGGCGGTGTTTAAACCTTTTAGTTGCAAAGTCTAATGGTATGAAACAGACAAAATGCACCTAGGACTTCTATATGCCGAGTGCCTGTGAAGGTATCTCGCAGAGCCCTGACCGAACACAAGTGACCGTGGTATGCCAAGATCCTTTGATAAGTGTTAGAATGTGGTTTTAATAATAGAACTTTGAAGTGTAGGTATGCCTGGATACTTCAGCCTTCTACTATTAAAGGTGCAGCCTATAAAAGGCGTCTATGTTAACTGATGGTATGCCACAATCAACAAAGATCCCTCAATAGGGAAAATAGCTCCTCAGACTATAGTGGGACTTTCGGTATGCTGTCTATCGCCAACTGAATGGGAGGGTAATTCTAGGACTTTTAACTTGGTATGCCAGTAATTGAGAAACCCCAGAATTGCTTGCCCTGTTCAGTTTTCCCCAGCATAGTGATGACAGTTACTAAGATGTCCAAGTTCAGATGTGTGGGGGCATAAAGGTCACAAGTGCGGGCAGGTGGTCAATCAGAGGATTAGGTTACTCTCTAAGCTGGTGGGTCAGAAGTTTGCCCTTTGGGTGGAACAGGGGCATAATTGCTTACCCCTTTGGTGGGTCTAGGAGTCCTTCTCATCCTGGTTGAATATTATCCTCTTCTGTTCTTCTCTTGTTCGTGTAAATGAACAATGTATTGTGGCTATCATTATAATAGTATATAATAGTAAAGGAACAATGGATTTTGGCTATCCTTACAATAGTATAATAGTACAAGAACAATGTATTCTGGCGATCCTTATAATAGTACAAGAACACTGTATTCTGGCTATCATTATAATAGTATACAATAGTAAAAGAACAATGTATTCTGGATATCATTATAATAGTACTGTGGGGGATAATATGGCCAAAGTTTATCTCTTACCACACCAATCGAAATATAAAATTAATAAACATAAATAAAAATAAGGTCTGAGATCGCCTACCTTATAGTATGAACTATGGTAGCCTATCTCTCAGGATGCCCTAACTCAACATTGTATCAATGGCCATGTATATCAATGACTTAGCTATACTAGGGTCCTGGTGTAGTTTCGAGGATTCCGGCTTCGGTAGACCAGGGTTAAAGGGTCAGGACTCCGGGCCTGGCGCGGGGATTGTGGTGGAGGAGATCACGGGACACGTTCAAAAGTTTACTAGCGTCTGATCGGAACTTCAATTTCCGACTCTTAAATAAACTATATATTAATTCGTTACCAAGGGTTCATTCCCTCTTCACGAAATCATATAAATAATTATCAGCATTTAAATTATATAATTATAAAGGTGAACATCGTTTCACAACGATTTAGTGAACATAATATCAAGATATTAACGACCCTAAAGCAAACGGTCCATAGGTATGAGACGATCTACAGTTCGGAGAGTGGTTTGTCCTCGAGATACAACCTTAACGGGTCTGATAACTCCTTCGGAATCAGGATAGACTTCTTGGATCCTTGCTAAGGGCCATTAACCCGGGAGCTGCGGGGAGACTCATAAGAGTTCCCCCGGCGCACTGCGGGGAGACTCTTAAGAGCAGAGCTTTTGAACGCGTACCAAAACCGCGCGTTTATAGTCAGGCGGCTGAAAATTGGTGTGGATATAGTACTACATGTCAACTCTCGATACCACCCCGCCAAACGCTCGCCCCGCACTCGTGCAAGCACGACCGCGCCAGTAACCACGCACTAGTCATGGAGCCCACACGTCCCTCACGCTCGCTCCCTGATGACACAACCAGCCCTCCTTCTGGTGGTGTTAGCCGCCATGGAAGGCAGAGGGTGGCTGCCAAAGACCCTAGCTACCAGTACGACACGCCCTACAGCTCTGAGGACGAAACACCAGCACCCAAAGCACGAAAAACACGTGCAAGCAGGGCAATGGCACAGAGGTCATTGGTCTTTCGGGACACTGCCACCACGACCCAGGCCACTGCAACAACCACTACCACCACCACTACCACCACTGCCACCCCTGCCACCGGTACCAGCGACGCAGGAGGCCGCCCTAGGGCTGCAAACCTGCGGGGGCAGGAAAAATTAAAGGCACGGGCGTAGGGAAGAGATCCTGTACGCCAGCCACAGTGCCCCTACCACCACCACCACCACCAGCCGCCGCCCCTGGCCCGGCTGCCGCCGCCGCCCCTGGCCCGGCTGCCGCCGCCGCCCCTGGCCCGGCTGCCGCTGCCGCCCCTGCTGCCCCTGCCGCCCCTGCCCAAGGAACAGGGAAGGGGAAGGGGAAGGGGAAAGGGAGAGGGAAAGCGACTGCTGGCCCTGCTGTCCCTGGTGTCCCTGCTGCCCCTGTTGCCCCTGCCGCCCCTGCCGCCCCTGCCCAAGGAACAGAGAGAAGGGCGACAGGCACCACCATCATCTTGCCATCAAGGCCACGCACCACTTCTGCCCCTGCCGCCGCCCCTGCCACCACCTCTGCTGTCCCTGTCCATAAGACACCCTCGCGTGCAAAAGTGACCCGGAAAACTCTGACACCATCAAAATATGCCGCCCTGCTGTTTGATGGTGATTCGCAGGACATTGGCAGCCCAGGTTTTGACGACGAAGCCCTAGCACGGGACCAAGGGTGGGGGGATTTGGGAGTGGACAGTGGGAGTGAGTCAGACGTCGGTGACGAAAATGAGGAAGGTCATCGTCTGTCTAGTGAAGAGGAGGGTGATGATGATGAAGTGCTGTATCGCGACCATGGAAGCGATATTTCAGACGATGAAGCAGACGCAGACGACATTCCGATCCCTGGCTTGCCTTCGTTCGATTGGTCTGACGGGGTCAATTTTGTACCTGACGTGCCCCAGTTCAATCCTGGGACGTCAGGAACAACTGACGACTGGCCCTGTGACGATCAAGCGAACGAAAGCGACTTCTTCCTCGCTTTTTTCGATATGGAGGTAATGACTTACATCGTTGCCCAAACAAACGCCTACTACAGGTGGGTGTTTGGCAGATTGGACGTCCTTTCTCCAAAAGCGAGAATACGAGGCTGGGTGGATACGACTGTGGAAGAATTTATGACGTTCTTTGCCTTGTTGTTCCTCATGCCTCTGATCAAGAAGCATGTGTTGCAACACTATTGGAAGCACGACCCTCTCATCGCCACCCCAACTTTCAATAAGTTCATGACTCGTGACAGATTTTTGTTGCTGCTAAGATTTATGCACTTTGCAGACAACGAAAATCCTAACAGGATTGACAGGATATGGAAAGTTCGGAATGTGTTCACCATGTTGTTGGAGAGGTATAGGAAATACTTTTACCCCTTCCTCAATTTGGTGATTGATGAGTCGCTCGTGCTCTTCAAAGGACGTCTTGTTTTCAAACAGCATATCCCCTTGAAAAGGCATAGGTTCGGAATCAAGCTCTTCGTTTTGTGTGACTGCGAAACTGGAATAGTGCTTGACATGATCGTGTACACAGGCACTGACATTGACATACCGAAAGCTGCTGCCAATGACCCCATGGGCATGTCAGGTGCCATCGTCAGGAAAATGTTGGCACCTTACCTGGGCAAAGGCCACATCATCTACACTGACAACTGGTATACTTCTCCTGCTCTCTGCCAGTTTCTTAATGACAACCAAACGGGGCCATGTGGGACTGTCAGAAAGACAAGAAAGTTTATGCCAAAATTCACAGGTGATGTCATTCCTCTCACAGATGCCTCCTCCAGTGACACACCTTCAGAAGACGACCTGGCCCAGGAACACCGCGAGAGGCATGTGCGAAGAAAGCGACGAAAGGGGCAGAAATTCAAGCAGCTCGAGAAGTGTGGGAAAGTGATAGCCCTGAAGTGGAAGGATAAGCGAGACGTCCACCTGCTTTCCACCGTCCACACAGGTGCCCAGATGGATTCTGGCAAAATCCACTACCGAACCAGGAAGACCATCTACAAGCCCGACATGGTAGTGGACTACACCAAAAACATGCGCATGGTGGACAAGTCTGACTGTCAGCTGTCAGGCGTTGAGTGTCTGAGCAAGACTGTGAAGTGGTATCACAAGCTCTTCCTCCACCTTGTTGACATAACGATGCTGAACGCCTACAACTTGTGGTTGGTAAAAAAGAATATGGCCCCAAACCAGAAACTTAAATTCCGGGAGTTCGTGTACAACGTCTCATACCAACTCCTGGAGAAGTATGGCACCACCACTCACAGACGTACGGCATGGCGTGGGGATCACGTTCCTGACCGTATCCAGCTGGGTGTCGAAAGACACTACCCCATCAACACTGAGATGCTTGGCACTCGTCACAGGCAGGCGCAGTGCACTGTCTGCAGCTCCAGTGTCAGGAAACCCCATGTCACAAAAAGAGTCACCTCAATGTGCGCAGAGTGCAAAGTTCCACTCTGCCTGGGTGACTGCTTCAGGGACTACCACACCTTCAAAAATTATTGAGTGTCGCCCTGCCCTGCCCTGCCCTGCCCTGCCCTGCCCTGGACTCGCCCCCTGCCCAGCCCTGTCCTGGACTCGCGCCCTACCTTACCTGACCTGACCTAATTGATCACGCTACCTCATAATGTAACTTATATATTATATAATGTATAAGTTCCAAAGATGTCCCTGTGATATAGCTTTTACATTATATAATTGTAGGTTTCATTATTTAGTTTATAAGTTTCAAAGATTTACATGTAATATGCCTTATTTTTTTAGTATATCAATATATATATATTTGTTATTAGCCAAAGTCATGTGTATATAATTATTTTCTTACCTCAAATGAATTGTACAAAAATAAATAAGTTTCAACAAATCCTGTCAAACCTACTAAGATAAAAAAAAAACAATAAAAAAAAAAAAAACACAAGGTCATGTCATTGTATTCTTACAATATGATATATTCTATGAATATTTCATATTGTTTGAATACAATGGCATGATCTTGTAAAAAAATTTTTTTATCAAAAATGTTCTAGACAATATAAAACCTTCCCCATAACCCCCTCCTGGATTCGATCACACAACCCTAGCACACTTTGA
Organism: Lithodes maja; assembly: GCA_037953745.1. NCBI lineage: Eukaryota > Metazoa > Arthropoda > Malacostraca > Decapoda > Lithodidae > Lithodes > Lithodes maja. The sequence goes on from JBAKBP010032802.1 coordinate 12,661, forward strand.
GTTTTCCAGTCCGCGACCTTACCAACCATGCCACAGGAGCTCATACCAAATATCACTCAAAACTTCGTGTCTACAATCGAAATGACAATATACAAAAAAAAATGAATTATCCCACCAATTTACGTTTGTAAATTGATGGGATTATCAATTATATCATGCCAAGGTTTATAAAAGTTTGTCTCTGTCAAGAATTAGTAATTATATAACTTTATTCTGTCAAAAATTGCCAAAACATTCAGCAAAATTGCCCCTCTCAGTGCGACTCCACTCATTTTCACACGGTCAAGCGGTGACCCTTGCCGCTCCCTTTATGCCCCAGCTACACCAGCCACAGCAGCTCTGTCTGGGAACAAAATTTGTATAAATACAATAATGGATATAATACTCTTCACAAATACATTTGTATTGTATAATATTGTAAATAAAAAAGAATAATAACTGTGTGGGTGTCGAAAATTGCTCAACCAGCTTTCTTATGTCTCGCCTACGCGCGTATATTGGATTATACATAGTCATGACTGTCATACAAATAATTGCAGTAGGTCTCGAATATACATTTAGATTGCATATTACTTGGAAATAAATAAGTAAACGTTTCTCTGGTGGTAATCTACCCTTTCGCAAGTGTAAGGAGACACCATTCTATATTTAGCCCTTTATCGCAAAAGGCAATCTGCCTGTGTTTACTGACCACCGTCGCTGGTGGTCTATAATATAGTACTTTATTTACAGTCAATGGCCTACATGTTTCTGTGGTACTTCACATGTGTCTAAAATGCAATGTCTGCTTGCATAAAAATGCAATTCTGAAGTCCATTTATACGTACGACATACGCATGTCTCAGTTTCTATCTATCTCTCTCTCTCTCTCTCCATTCCTGACTCATGTTATTGTAAAACTCTTGGTGGCAACAAACACCAGACACCTGGAAGACATAAGGTTCAAAATCCCAAGCATCCATACGCCTCGGGCGCCTTCACAATTGTCACACAGCTGGTTATCTATCTAGAGATCTGCCTTCCTTCTCTTCACGACTCACTCACTCCCTCCCTGCACCCCTGCATGCCTCCCTCCCTCCCTCCCACCCACCCACCCCCAACCCACCCTTTCAGGCTTCCGTCTGCTAGAAACACATTCACAATTTGCGTAAATATCGCATCAATTGGGCTATATGCGGTATATTCCTTGTTATATGGGACGCCTACATACGTACACGTCTTTATTATAGCACGACAGTGCTCTAAATACAAGATTTACGTGATATTTATGGCGTAACACACCCTCTCCCCCTTTCATTCCCAGCACAACTCACTCACACCTTGGTTCACGCATAGAAACTCATTGATAATGTGCGTAAATATCGCATGAATTGGTCAATATGCGGTATATATTTTGATATATGGCACGTATACATACGTACAAGTCTGTATTATAGCATGACAGTGCTCTACGTACAAGATATACGTGATATGTATGGCGTAAACCACACTCTCAGAGTTCATAAATTGCCGCCAAACCTCCAACACATCTTCATTCCCGCCTAAAAATTCTCTTATAATTCCCTTATATATTGCAATTTTTGGTCACTATGAGGCATATTCATAGTTATATGGGTGGCCTACACACGTATACATACTCTACATAGCCTAAAAGGGCTCAAAAATGGACATATACGTGATAATACGCGGTAACCCACCCCCTCCTCCCTCTCCTTCTATCCCCTACGCGCGTAAATATTCGGCAGGGAAATCTCGCCGCTCGATGACAATCTAGCCGCGCGGTGCCATTCGCTCCACATTTTTCAACTACGGACCGTTCCCCCACCCTCCCAGACATTTTTTGGGGGGTCAAATATATATGGGCCGATGCACGCAAACATTCCCTACACTATGATGTACTTTTTATCGAAATTTGCAATAGGTCCCAAAATCATCATAGGTGCGCACAGTCTTACCCTGTAGAAAACCCCCTGTGCGCCGCGGAGAGGTTAAGAGTGAGGTTGGTCCATTTTCAACAAGACTATGTCTCCCACTACCGGTTTGTGACGGTTACTAGCAGAATTCGCACCATAATACCTCTCCCGTAGGCTCAAGATATACTCAGATGCCCAATGTTTGTTCCAGGCGTCCAGTATTTTGCAGAGTTTATGGTAGCTTCGTCGCAAGTGTGCATCTGCTTCATTAACGGAGGGATCCACTAATTCCTCGGTCACGTCCAAACGGGGGACTGGGTCCAATCGTCTACCATATAATAAATGAGCCGGTGTTAAGGCCTCAATTTCCAGATGGGAGTCATCTTGATACGTTAGTGGTCGATTATTTACTCTGGTTTCTATTTCGGTGACAACAGCTCTTAACTCATCCAAGGTGACCTTGGACTTGTGAAGAACTCTTTTCAGGCACGATTTTACGATACCTATCATTCTCTCTGTAAATCCATTTTGCCAAGGGGCTCTGGGAGTTGTGAATGACCAATAACAATTTCTAGAATCTAACATTTGCTGTACTGCGTTGCTCTTTAATAGTTCAGAAACCAACGGTGATGCGCCCACAAAATTTGTCCCATTGTCACTAATCAAACGTCTGGGACAACTTCGCCGAGCGGCAAATCTTCTAAATAAATTTATAAAGGTTTCCGAGCTCATGTCCTCCGCTATTTCCAAATGGATAGCTCGAGTGCTGGTACAGGTGAATAGACATATGTAAACCTTCTTGGGTGGACCATCATCTCCTGTGAGAGTGATGGCACCAGTATAATCTATACCTGTTACCTCAAACGGTGTCCTTTGGTGAATGCGGTCTGGCGGAAGAGCTGGTGGTCCAGGGTAAGGAATAGCGATAGCTGTATACCTCTTGCAAATAATGCAATTCTTGATACAGCGTTTATCGGCTTGTCGTCCCTGGGGTATCCAATATGTTTGTCGCATATAGGCTAGAGTGTCTGCTACCCCACCGTGTTTAGTGGTTTCATGCGCTTTTAAAACCATCAATTTGGTGAGGTCCCAATCCTTGGGCAATAGGATCGGATGCCGAGTTTTGAGGGGTAGATCAGCTTTACCAATACGACCTCGACAACATATTAATTCTTGATTTTTTTTTTTTTTTTTTCTATATTCCAACTTACTTCCTCTCGGGCATAGGCCGAGAGCCTTAACATTCACCGCTTTACAATGAACAGTGAAGCCTGTGAGGTCTTGTTCCAGTCTAGGGAGTGAGACATGTGAAGCACGTAGAGTACAACGAGCACCTGCCATCTTGCCTTCACATGAGGCACGGTGCTCACTCATGGCCCGAAACGACCCCATCTCTGAAGCCATCTCGTTCCCGTGCTTCACTGTCTCACCCTCTACACTCGGACTCTCACACTTACACACACACAACGCCACCTGTTGAGCAGATAACTCACCAGGCATTGCACCCCTATAGCATATTTTGAATATGGGAATATTCATACAGTGCTATTTAATCAGGGAACAATGAGGGTATTTTATTGACGTTTCGGTGGGCTTTGTGGTAATGCACTAATACTAGGTACAGCACAAATTCCATCCCAATAATATCTTCCCATTGATATATCGGGATTTGAACCCGGGACCTTTGGATTACCAGGCCAGTGGCAAGACCACTCCACCACACCTCCCCTATTGGGATTGTCTAGATACAGCCCAAGGTCCTTCATTCTTTTGGTTGGCTTGGGATTGGGTTTACGTAGCGGTGTTAATTCCTCATCATACTTTTCAGCTTGTATCCTTCTGATCCAGTAGGTAAGTGGGTCTAATTCATCCATCTTTACCTTCTTGCTCAGGAACTTAAACACAAATTTAGTTACAGTTAATAGTTTGTCCAAATTGGAGAACTTGGTGATGTCAATCATTGAAGGCTCTGGGATAATTATTGGGTCCATATGAACTTTATCATCATTAACCTTCTGGTATGATTTTTGTTCTGGCCAATCACTCTGACGTAGCCAAACCGGACCCTGAAACCACAGAGTTTCGTTAATCAGTTTCTTGACACCAACACCTCGGCTCACCAAGTCAGCCGGATTATCATTGGACTTAACATGCATGAATGTATAGTTCATTTGCAGTTCCTTTATTTTGTGTACTCCGTTACGCACATAAACTATGTGACTATCATCCTTAGCTATCCAGTGCAAACATATCTCACTATCTCTGTCCATATATATGTCTCGCCTAATAAGGGAAACATACCATTCAAATAAGTAGCTAACCTAGTTCCCAATTCAACAGCGGTCAGCTCCAACTGTGGAAGGGTACGTTGTTTTAATGGCGCTACTCGGGATTTGGACATAATCATAGTAGATCGGACTTCAGTGACACAATAAGCTACTGCACCATACGCCTTAGATGAGGCATCACAAAATATGTGCAATTGAGCACACTCATTATCAGAGGTAGGATCACATCTTCTAGGAAACTTGACTGAGGGTACCTCCTCATATTCCACCTGCAATTTGTTCCACTCTTCTGTATACTTTTCAGGTAATGGAGTATCCCAACTCAGTGCTTCTCTCCAGGCCTCCTGAACTAAAATCTTCCCTTTAATTGATATGGGACTAAATATGCCCAATGGGTCGAACATCATAGAGACCTGACTTAAGAGTGTACGTTTTGTGAGTTTTACATCGGGAAACTTGAGGGGTTTTAGAGACATCTCATCAGTAGTTGTTTTCCACAGCAATCCTAGTACTGGTTGATATTCTGGTATTTGATACTCCGGATAGTCTCTTCTTATCTGGTCCAAAAGAATATGAGAGTTTGAATTCCAACTTTGTAGTGGCATATTGGCTTTATTACATTCTTGCCTTGCCAAATTGTAGATTTCAATCACCTCTTCTCCACTGTCGGCAATGCCCTGAAGATTATCCATGTAAAACATTGACCCATTTCCGGTTTCTCTGTCTTCTGGAAATGATATCTCAAAGTGCTGCACAACAAGAAAGGACTAGAGCAGGAACCAAACAACACTGACCGAAAGCGGTATTCTTTTATCCGCCCACCAGGCTGAAAAGGATCTTCAGGCCAAAGGAACTTTGTGAATTTGCGGTCCTGCTCCTTTAACCCTATTCTCAAAAAGGCTTTGGAGATATCTGCCACAAACCCAAATCTCTTAGTCCTGAATTTTAATAGTACATCACCCAGTATTTCAGTCAGATTTGGTCCTAAATAGAGACAATCGTTTAGACTTGCTTCATTCTTCGCTGCTCGAGAACTGCAGTTAAATACCACTCTGATGGGGGTAGTACTGGAGTCCTTACTTACAGCATGATGAGGAAGGTAATGACCCTCTTTATGGTTTATTTCACCTGGGACCTCCTCGATAAAGTCATTTTCCAACTGCTCTTGAATTATTTTATGATAAATGTCCAGTCGTTCAGGATGTTGACGCAATCTCTCCACCATTTTATTTAATTGACATCTTGAACTCTGGTAGTTAGTTGGTAATTCAGGGGCATTTATCATCCATGGAAGTCCTACCCAGTACTGGCCATCCTTATACTCAACTGTGTCTAGGTAGTGGTTATATGTTAAGATGTCTTCAGGGGTGGGAAGATCTGCTTCTATACCCACAGTGTCCAGTTCCCAAAGTTTGTGAACAGGTTCTTGTTGCTCTTCTAGAATGTCTCCTAGTTGTGATGGTATTAATTCTGCACCAATTCTAGCCACCACCAGAGATTGTGCCGGAGTCACAAAGACTGGATCCATCCGGTTGTCTGATTCACTTGGGCCACATGTGGGTAGAGATCCCATGATTATATATCCACCTGATGAAGAAATTAACTGGATACCGTGTTTCCGAGTAATTTTTCGCAAGAAGCGACCACAATAGTCGGAGCCGATGATCAGTTGAATTGGACCTACTAAGTCAAACTCTATAGTTCGGTCTGCTAGTTGAACACCCTTCTTTGTTAAGAAGTTAGATGCTTCCTTTAACCCTTCCTACCCGGGCAGCCTTTCTTAAGGACGGAGGCTGTATCCGGGCGATCTGGCTGAAAACACAACAAAAGTAAACTAAGGCTAATCTCGCTTAATATACTACCTACATTAATCAAACATATGTCAAAATGGGCGCCTTACCTTGCCGCGTAGAATGGCGTTGAGTAGAGCTTTCTAGCTCAAGTAGTTCCGGAGTTATGGTGATGGAAGTGGAGGTAACTTTTGCCGCGTATTTACCTCGCCGCGTCCGAACGCTCAACCGCGGCCCAGGCTACAACGAACGTTTTGACTCGTCGCTCTACCTTGAATTATGGCGGGAAGCGATTTTTTTAGTGTTTTATTGTTTATTATGCCATATATTATTGTTATATTTTCACTCAATAAATATATTTTTCTGAAGTAATTTGTGTCTGTCACTTATACTTAGTTTTATTGTTAGTTGTTATGATTATTTATACTGGACTATGGTAATTGATAGTGTAATTTTCACTTCTTTATTGTTAGGAATATATATTTTAGTGTCACTTTCACTTGTTCATATTGTTCTGAAGGCACTTATTATTACTTATGTGTCTCTTTCACTTATACTTAGTTATATTATTATTATTATTATTATTATTGAGTGTCACTATCACTGTCACTTACACTTCAATAGTTTGCCAGAGTGTGGAAATCATTGAAGCAGGTGCCAGCACACAGTCCCACCTGACACTCGAGGCATTGCCAAGTGGTTTTTGTGGGTTTGCTTGGTCGTCGAGTTGTGCGGGTGCACACATAGCACCTCTTCTGCATTCTTATTCGGCTGTTAGGACCCTGGAAAGGAAGGGCGACGAGCTGGTGCTTTCTCAAGAACTCGGCACACCCTATTCTGTCCATCATGCCTGGTCCTTGTAGTGGCCTCCCTGGTGTACCCGCATGTTTTACCAGGAGCTCATGTATCAGCTGCTTTTGGAAGGTCCGCAGGCTCTTGTACTTGATGACTGGACTCCTCAAACGGTAGATGTTGTACGCATTGAGGACAGACATATCTACTGTATGCAGGACAAACTTCTTGTACCACCTGCAAGATGTTCGCAGGCAGTCGATGAAGCCCATCTGCACGTCGGACTTGTCGACGAGGCGCATGTTCAGGTTATAGTCCAGAACAGCAGCTGGTTTTGTGATAGGGTTCTTCGTTTTTCGGTCCACTTTCCCTGTGGGGACCATCTCTGCTTTGTGGCATGTGGTGAGGAGGTTGACCTTGCGCTGGTCATGCCAGTGGATGGAGAGGATGGGGCCACTCTTCTTATGGAAGATGTCCGTCTTCTTAGTTTTGGTTGGGTAGGCTGGCATGCCCTTCCTCTTCCCCTTCACTGTGCCGACAGTTCCGGTCTTGCGGTCATGGAGGTACTTGGCGAGGATAGGCGACGTGTAATAATTGTCGGTATAGAGGACGTGGTTGTCATGGAAGTACCTCTCCATCATCCTCTTTACCACAGCGCCGCCAAAACCAATGAGGGGGTCAATCTGCACCTCACCACCCTTGCCGCTGTAGACTATAAAGTCGAGCACATATCCCGTCTTGCAGTCGCAGAGGACGAAGAGCTTGATGCCGAAGCGGTGTCTCTTTGACGGGATATACTGTCGGAAGTGCAGCCTACCACAGAACAGGACCAGAGACTCGTCGATGCACAGCTTCTGAAATGGAATCAGGTAGGTGGAAAACCGATGACGTATCATGTCATACAGTTGCCTGATCTTCCAGAGTGTGTCGGGCTCGTGGACATGCATGTTATTTGTCAGGTGGAAATATGAGAGGATGTCGAAGTACCTATCCCTTGACATGAATTTGCCAAATGCTGGAGTCGTTGCGAGGTCGCCAGTTATTCAGTAGTCGGCCAGAACGTGCTTCTTTATGTGTGTCATCAGCATTGTGAGTGCCAAGAACACATAATTCTGCCACAGTGAGAGCTCTCCATGCCACCATCTTGGCACTGGTCTTCCTGCCAAGAAAGTTTGAACAGATAGCCTGGTGGTTATTTGTCTCTTTGACAAGGTATTCCATGACTTCATTGGTCGTAGAAGCCACAGAAAAGTTCACTGGGGGTGGCATTTGGGCCACAGGGATATGCTGGTGACACCCCAGAACCCTGTTTTACCTCGTCAAAGGCAGGAAAATCTGGCACAAAATCCGCCCCATCTGACCACACAAACATTTCAGCAGCTCGAGGACGAGGACGTGGAGCTGCAGCAGGCACATGCCCTGGACGCCCTGGCACACGCCCTTGGCCACGCGAATGCCCAGGCGGACGCCCTGCACGCCCACGCCCAGGCCCAGGCCCAGGGGCAGCGGCGTCGGCAGGCTGACCACGTCCACGACCTCGCCCTTTGACTCTTCTTGTCGGGGCTCCCTCTTCCTCTTCCTCAGGCGACGTCAGGTCATCTGGGGCAATGTTGGGGTCGTCAGCATCCTCTTCAGGAGACCACTCTGGTGAAGAATAGACCGGGCGTCGGCGGCGTGGGGCTGCGGGAGGTTGAGCAATGGGAGCCTCGGCCTCGGGAGTTGGGCTCCTTTTGCGGCTAGCCGTGGACTTTTCCGCAGGAAATAAGGACCTACGATGCGGGGCCTGTGGTGACACACTGTGGGAGGCCAATGGCGCACTTGTAGAGGCCCTTTGGTCATCCTGAGGGACAGATGAAGCCAAGGGCTGTGGGTGGCCCTCCCGGCGTCCCGGGTCAAGGCGTCGGGACAAAGGAATGCGGGTGGTTGCTAGGCCTGGGTCGGCGTCACTCTCACTATCTATGCCTTCCCTCACTTTTTCTGCCTCCCTGCGTGCTTTCTTGGCTGCACTTTTCACTAAAGACTGTTTATAGAAGTATTTACCCACTTTCAAGGGCGTACGGGCAGGCAAAGGGGAAGGTCCTGGCGTAGGGCTAGGGCTAGGCCTACCCTGACCTACGAAACTAGGCGAAGGGGTTGGCTCTAGCACACTTGGTACTTCAATAGCACCTTCCTCCACCACTTCCACATCAGGATCATCACTACTATCACCCCCCTCAAATAAATCAACATTGTCATCAGCACCAAATCCCACAAAATCGTCAATTTCGCTCCCACTTCTACTCTGAATATAGAGGTTTTTGTCCACAGAGCTTTCACCACTGCTCAAATCCTGGTTGAAAAGTTCACGTTGTATTGCACTATCACTTAGCAAACATTTCACTTTCCTTAGTTTCTTTTTCTTCTCGGTTGGCAGAGGCGTAGATGTTGCAAGCGGGGTAGCACTGGGACGCGCGGGAGATTGCACAGTATCGGACGCGTCGGAATTCATTTTTTTGCTGTAGCTCGCAATGGCGGCAACGTAGGAACTGATAAGCGTGGTAGTGGAGGCTTGGTGGCGCTACGATCGCCCCCGCAAAGTAAAATTTGCCTGCACGAAATTTAAAGCACGCTTTCAAGCAAATGCCTTAGGTAAGGCATACCGGGTAGCAGCCCTTCAGCCGCGCTGTCCTTACCTAAGGCAGCCCGGGTACGAAGGGTTAAACCCTTATTTACCACAGAAGTGTTCATGTCTTCCTTAACCACCGGTCACTTTACATTTATATTTGCCCAATTTAATCAGGGGTTTAACCACGTCAAATGTTTGTGTTTCCTTATTTGACAAAAATCCAGTTATTGCCATGTTCACTCTTCCTACTGTTGGCAAATTCATGGCTCTGACAACATTTCCGGCAATGAAGGTCTTTTGCGCTCCAGTATCAAAGAGTGCTTTGACCGGCATAACCTCTTTTCCTCTGATCAGTTGAATCTCGGCTGTAGGAGTAGCTGCCGGCGTATGCATTGGGTTTCCAGTGGTCAGGGTCATATTTACACTTGTCAGTTTGGGTTGTACTTCACTGATCTTGGGACACAACGCGGTATGATGTACACCAGTCTTGCACCGAAAACATACATTTAATTTAGTGGCACATTCCTCAGTAGAATGTCTTGTGCTAAGGCAAACAAGACACTTACCTAGTTCGATGAGTCGTGGAAGTCTAGCCTTAAGATTTGGGTAAGTCCTACAATACACTGTGGAATGTTGTTCTGAACATAACATACAC
>JBAKBP010032803.1:0-22700 GCA_037953745.1 Lithodes maja
GTATGGTGACAAGGGTACTCGCAATAATTTGGTAAACCAATTATGGCTTGTCATGAAAGGAGGATTAATTGTATGTGAAGGTAGATTGAAGTTAGCGGCTCTTCCGGATTCAATGAAATATCCGATACTACTGCCTTTCGAACATCCTTTCACTACCATGCTTATCAATATGTGTCATCGTGTCTGTTGTCACTATGGAGTTAATCACGTGGTCGCATATATACGGCAGAGGTGGTGGATTTCTAAGATAAGACGAGCAGTTAAACAAGTGACCAGTAAGTGTATAACCTGTCGTAAAATATAGGGTAATACCTACGCGAAAGCTAGAGTACCGCCTCTACCAGACATCAGGACTACTCCTAGAGATCCCTTCGAGGTCACAGGGGTTGATTATACAGGAGCAATTCCTGTCCGGGGCTCACACAACAACAAGGCTTATATGCTTTTATTTACATGCGCTACTACAAGAGCTATTCACATTGAAGTAGTTAGCAGTATGACCTGTGACAGCTTTATCCATGCAGTCCAGAGATTTTGTAGAAGGCAGGGATTTCCACAGATAATATTAAGCGACAATGCTGCTATATTTGTGGGAGCTTCCAGACACTTGGAAGACATCCACCGCTCTCGCTATCATGCCTGAGAATTTAAATCAAGTCAAAATTGCCAACATATCTGATCACTCCCTCACTTTGCCAAAAGGGTTAACAATAGGTGAACTAGAAACCTATGATAATGACCTATCCCTACCAGATCATGAAGCCTCTGTTCCTCCCCCTAAATTCCCTGAAATTCCCCCACAATTAACCAACCAACAAAAATACGATCTACAGAGCTTATGACTTCATTCCAAGACATCTTCGCCACATCAGCCAGAGACGGTGGGAACACTCAAGTACTCAACCATCCTGTCCACACCGTAGGACCTCCCATTCACCAGCCTATCTGATGAAAAAAAGCCATCCAACGCCAAGAAGAGGAAACCCAAGTACAAGATATGATGGACACAGGTGTTATTCGTCCATCAACTAGTCTATGGTCTTCTCCAGTAGTACTTGTGAGAAAAAAAGATGGGTCAACCAGATTCTGCAGTGACTACCGCCAACTGAACAATGTCACCATCAAAGACGCCACCCCACTACCTCACATACTCATATGATTCACTAGATTCCTTACTTGGAGCTAGATGGTTCACCATCCTCGATCTACAAGCAGGATATTGGCAAGTCCCTGTTGTGCCAAAACATCAAGAGCAAACGTCTTTTTTCCACCAGTCAGGGGAGACTCTACGAATTTACCGTACTGCCCTTCGGGTTGTGCAACGGACCTGCTACTTTTTCCAGACTTATGGAATCAGTACTTTAACCTGACAAGCGCTAAATAGACCTAGGGGCTAGGGTAGTTATTTGTGCATTTCTAGCCTTGGATTCTGACAGAATTCGTTATATTTACAATATAGAGCATTATTTGTTTTCGGTATGCTTTTATTTTACATATATGATGTATATATGAACCTTCAAGAGTGCTAAAATAAGTGGGAAAAGCATTTGGGTGGTGAAAAACGAAGATATTGGCCACCCGGTCATAATCTCAGGCGAGAGAGAGCCACAGGCAACCCTCCTCTCTCGCTGTCTGTGAGGTAACTGAGACGAGCGGGGCGGTGTGGGCCGGTGTCTGGGTGTTACATAACGATCTTTTCTGCAACCCACTTGTGTTACATTATCGCGGGAGAGAAAAATAACCGATAAATGATGATAATAAGAGGAAAAATAGGTGATAATTGAGGAGGGGAGGGAGGGGGGAATAAGGTGGGGAAGGAGGGGAGGGGGGTGGGTGAGATTTACATGGATGAGTACTGGAGGGGAATTATCTCACCTAGACAAATCCTTTGTTTTGATAGGCCCTTTTTTTTTTTGGAAGGCTTTTTTTATGGTCTTGCTTCCGTGAGGCCTATCGCGTTCCCTATAGGAAGCCTTCCGTGAGGCCTATAGCGCTTGCCGGGTTAAGGGCTCACCTGGGAAACTTTCCTTGCTTATCTGGACGATATCATCGTATTCGGTAAAACTTGGTCCAAACACCTTCAACGCCTTCGCCAAGTTTTTCAAAGAATTTGTGACGCCCACCTCAAGCTAAAACCATCTAAGTGCGTCATGGCCCAGAAAGAAGTCAAAATCCTTGGCCACATTGTCTCCGAGGCAAGAATTTTACCAGACCCGTCCAAACTACAAACCATATGTGCCATCACCCTCAACAATGTGAAAGAAGTTTTAGCATTCTTAGAGTTGGTTTCCTACTGCAGGTGCTTCGTTAAAAACTACGCCACAATAGCCAAACCCCTTCACAACCTTACGACACCAAACCTTTCCGTCTCTACACTGACGTCTCCCTATTCGGAATTGGTGCATTCCTAGCTCAAACCTGCGAAGGTAGGGAACCCATAATTGCCTGTGCCAGCAGGACTATCAAACTTGCTGAAGTCAACTATCCTGTCACCGAATGAGCATGTTTGAGCATTATTTGGGCACTCCACCACTTTAAAGCATATCTTGCAGGGGTCAAAGTCACCATTATTACTGACCACCAAGCCTTACAGTGGCTCAGAAAATCAGACACCAAGAATGCTTTAACCGTCAGGTGGCGACAGTCCATTGAGGAATTTAACTTTGAGATCGCCTACCGACCTGGAAAATTCCACACTAATGCCGATGCACTTTCCAGACTGCCTCTTCAACCGCAGCAGTTCGAGCAATTCACCACCAAGACTCTACAGATAAGGATCAACAACCACTTCTTCAATCCTAACAAAGTAATGACAAACCCGACTGGGTACCAACAAATGTTTTTGAACAATTAGAAAGGAAAGGAGACAACCTGTACACCACAGATGGCAAAATTGTTATTAGTCCTAACTAATAACAATCTCTGCACTCCCATAATGGCATTCACCTAGGCCAGAAGAAACTTGTTACCACCTTAAACGACATCTATTGGATACCAAAGACATATGTTACAGCCAAAATTATTACAGAAGCTTGCCGTGCCTGTGCCTTGGGAACGGATAAAACCAGAACTCCAGGTCCATCAGGCAAACTAATTGCATCCAAGCCTTGACAATTCCTAGCTGTCGACGTCATGGGACCAATGGACGGGGTCAAAGGCTATAAGTACATAATAAACATTGTTGATACATACTCAAAGTATGTCATTGCCTGCCCAGCCAAGGAACACACCGTTTTTGCAGTTGCCGAGTATCTCTTGCAACATGTGTTTCCTTACTTTGGCCTCCCTCAAGCCATTTATTCTGATAATGCCCCCATATTTACAGGACATGTCTCGACGCAAATCTCCCAGATTTTTGGCTATAAGATCAGTCATTCCTCCCTTATTGGCTCCAAGGAAACTCAATCTGCGAGTGCGGCTACAGAGCTATTACTAACCAAATAAGAACCAAACTGCAACAGATGAACTCTACAGATTAGCCAAGTCAGGTTCGAATTGTGCAATGGGGAATAAACACCTGTCCTCATGAGGATGGCATAGCCCCTCATTAAAGGATATTCTGGGAACCCCCACTACTACTCACCTGACCTCAACCAATCACTCGTCCACCCTACGCAACCGATTACGACAGCTCCAGTACTTACAAGACCTCAAACCCGACGAAACTCCAAAGATCAGCCCACACCACGTCGGCGACCTTGTGATGGTGGCTCAACTTCCCGTGCCGTTAAAATTAAAACCAAGGTTCAGGGGTCCCTTTGAAATTCTGACCGTAGCAAATTGTTACCAAGTCACGGTCAACTACTATGAGGAATCACGCACATATAGAAACCGTTACGTACGTCGTTCCAACCTCTCGATGATAACCTCATTATTTTGGCTGACCCTAATGACACTGTTGCATGCCCCACTACTAATCTCGACCCTTTACCAACCCTACCACAGAGCCTACCAACTACCCCTACTCCCATTACCCCCTCTCCCAAACCCTAAACCAAAATGCCCCCTTCCTACCCCTCATCCTATTCCAACCCCAATGCCCTCATTTCCTAACTATCCTGCATCCTTTCCCCCCGACCACTCGCACCCTCTCGGCTCTGCCTGGTTTTGATCCCCTTCCTACAACCCTATCCCATTCCTTATCCCTCCCTAATTCCTCTATCTAACCCATTCCAATTCAAACAAAACCTATCCTACTTAGCCCTCATCCCTCCCCCATCTCATCTTCCTCCGCCAACACCGAAATCCCTATCTTTACCCCATCTCCCCCAACTCACATCTCAGCCCCTCTTTACCCTTTCCTACCCATCCAAAACCCCACTCCTAACTTCAAACCTTCTTCACTCCCCACCCTACCTGTTTCCCTTCCCCCTCCTGCCACAAACCAAAACACAAACCCAATCCTAAACCCCAACCCCCTTCCTGCTCCAAACACAGAAAACCCTGTTTCCTCACATCCCTACCATTAAGCCCTTCACCACCACCTATCACACAGCCTGTGCATTCTCGGTATGGCCGCCGCATCACAAAGCCTAGGAGATGGGAACCAGTAATACCAAAAAGGAGACCTTACACCAACTCCAACCCCACCTGTGCAGCCAGTCGCCACGCCCACCAACCTCACGCCTGCCTCTCCACCTGCCCAAGCTGCCCCAGCAGCCTCCAGCCCACCTCGCCAGTCTTTAACCCCCCTCCCCCCCCCCAAACATCGCATTAACCCTCTCCCTTCATTACATATCAGAGATACCCCCCCTGAAGCAAATATTTCTAGGGACCTCCCCTTCCTTCCAACACAACAAGTGACCCTGTCCCTCAAGACTCAGTCATTCCCTCCTCAGACACAGCTCCAGCCACATTTCCTAATATGAAAGTGGCCAAGCTCCCCCTTCACGTTCAGAATGAGGACAAAAATATCACTTTTCCCAGGCAACTCCTGAATATTATCAAACATTCAAATGTTCCTCTTCCCCTCACTGTATTTAGACATGCTAATGGCACCCACAACATCACAGCCAGAGTGTGGTGCTATTTTCTCCACCATCTCCATCCCTACATCCAGCCCCGAGGTCAGGACTTCTTTTTGGAAGGCGATGGTGAGATGACAGGGGATGAAAATATTCCAAACATACCTACCAACCATCTACCACCCACAACGAGCATCTCAAATCAAACCATCCGCGTTGCTTCCATAAGAACCTGCAACGGCAACCAGAGACCCCTAAGAAGCAACAACGACAATGACAGGAGAAGGTTAAAAATGGAAAATGCGGCTCGGAAGGTAAACTACGATAGCCGCCCAGAACCAAAGAGAGAAAACACGGCTCGGAGGGAAAATTACGATAGCCGCCCAAACCAACACGTGGACACCAAGGACTCCAGCAACACTATGCAAATTCATAACCAACCCCTGCAATGTGCCCTTGTAGAGTATCAAAATCATAGTAAAGTGAAGGTTAAGATGCAAAATAATTATTTAGAACCAGTGCTAACTCATCACAACAGTGCAAATAGTGAAGAAATTAATAGGCAAGAAATAACAGAACAGCTTCACATGTCATACATAAATATCCCTCAGATCCAGCACAAGCCAAATAACAAAGTCAAATCAACGCATGCATCATCCTCAAGTAATCCCCAAGTACAAACAAACCTTAGTGCGACCAGCTCCCTGAAAGAACACAAAGCCAGAGTCTCACCCATGCCTCTCTTGCCCCGAAACCAGGCACCCAAAGTGCCGACAAAAACGGAGTCACTATGCGCGTTGAACCAAGTTGAGTTAAGCAATCAGCCTACTGGCTTAAACTATACCTTGAGTTCTAGACTCGGATTTCCCAAGCTAGAAGGGAAAGTCACAGTTACAAATCTTGTTAACGATCTTCATTCATTATCTTCTAGCAATCATCCATACCAATAGGGGCTAGAACATAATTCAATTGGAAATGTCTCCAAATGTGCGTTTCCAATTGAATCCCAAGATCTTGTGCAAAGCAGCCTATTGAGTCTCTCGTGACTTAGTACTCACAGACAGGGACGAGATTGAATCATTGGCTGCTATATCTTTTGGTCAGATCATAATAGATGACGCAAGTACTTTCAATGCAAGCATAGTTAACACCATTCAGCCTAGGCTTGCATCACCATACTTATCCGAGGTTCAGGACAGTAGTTTCATTAACTGTCCACCTACGCCTGGAAATACCTCAAGTTTACCAAGTCTAGGGGATCCTTTATTGTCATCCTCCAGGTTCAGCGTGAATAGTGATCAAGTGCGTTGCGCCAAGACGAGAGAAGGTAAAGAGAGAGCAGAACGAAAACTGGAATTGTTTGGGCTCGAACCTAGCTGGGAAGTGTGAAATCCCATGTCCCTGTAGTCAAGAACCAAGACAACCGTGCCTACACCAGTGTGCTCCAAAGTCGCTCTATCAGTGTCTATTCTCTACTCAATCCTTTAAGTGTTTTTCTTGTTCGTAATGGTAACGATGATTTTAGTGAGGGTCTAGACTGAGGTATGTTAAGGTTCACAGTGTTAACGTAATCTAAGAAGATTTTCCATTTTTCTCTTCTTTATTTATTATTCGTCGCTCTTCGGGAGAACAATACACACTTCTATCGTGCAGAAAATATTTATATACTTCCTCGAATACAGGCTCCTGTATTTTTCAACGTGGAAATCTATATATTTTATCCGGTTAGAAAGACCTACACTTACACGTAAAGATTGAACACTTATTCAGACCTGAGTAATTTATATGCTACATATCATCAGGGTACAGATCCAATAGTGAAAGTTCAGTCGCAGAGTATTGATCCTCAGTCACGTATAGATGACTATTATTCTAACCATACATTTATGAAGTTATCTTTCATAGTTATTACTCTTTGAGTTATTATAGTTTAATTACTTATTCAAGTTCCTGTAACTTATTGTTCGTTTAGAAATCAAATACTGTCCTATTGTCCATAACTATCAGTGCTACGCTTATAACATCGCAGTCACTATTATTTACTTAACTTCGAGCCATATTTGAGAGCTTTGAATATCTATTTCAGGACTTTATTTATTGTGATTTGAGACTAATCCTCTCTGTGTGTTATTATTCATATGTTCATTTGTAACATTATTATTCTCTATGTATGAATGTTATGTTTACTTTTCCAGAGACATATTGAGATTGTACCTAGCTATTAAGGAATAAAACCTGTATATCCTTTACTTGTGTGTTTTGTGTCCATTGCTTATTACTAGAGTGTTGATTAATAGAGGCAAGGCTGATCCTTACCCAGCGGAGAGGTACACTCACGCGTACTAAAAGTTGCTCAGGGGTGGGTCCTTCCTTCCCCTACTCCACCCTGGGCAGGTGGAAGGGGTGAGGCCGGTCCAACTCTACCCCCACCTTCCACCCCCAAACTATCCCTAACTCCCCCACCTTCCATCTCTATCTGGCAGTTAGTGATTAGCGACGATTGTTTTCATGTATTATATCTATCTATCTATCTATTATCTGACGCCGTGATCCCCAAAGGGGTGGCCACGAACGAACTGCCCCATGCACCTCTGTCCCCAGTCAGTCGATGCCCCTCCCCCAACCAGCACCACCTTCGTTCATATACTTCCTCACTCCATCCTTCCACCTCTCCCTCTCTGTCCCTCCACCTCGCTCTCGTACACCCTCTTAGTCATTCTCTCGCTTTCCATACGTTCCATATGGCCGAACCATCTCAAGTTGTTCCTTTTCACACTTTCCAGCACATCTACCTCCACACCACACCTCCTTCTTACTTCTTCATTAGTCTGTCTATCCCTCCATGTAACTCCGCACGCACTTATTAAGTAATTCATTTCCACTGCTCTCACTCTTGGTCTGAGTCTCTCAACCAACGTCCATGCTTCGCTTCCGTAAGTCAGTGTCGGGATTACCACACTGTCATGCAAGGACTTCTTCACTTCCATACTGACCACCCTATTTCTTGTTACTGCTTTCAGCGTTCCTACAACCCTCTTCCCCTGTTGTACCCTCTCCCGCACTTCTTCATCCACGTCCCATCTTTACTCAACACACTTACCTTAGGTTACCTTACCTTAGGTTGTGTTTGCCACTCTCCTAGCAGCACCGAGGAGCGCGTCGCCCCTCGTTGTGGGTTGTGATATGGTGCAGCAGACTGTTTGAAAAGACAGCCCGCTCCCTTGCTAAGATGGGCTCGTCTGACACTTTTTGAAGTTCGACATCGAGGGCTCTCTTGAAGTTGTCTAAAGAGACGCCCCTCATGTCTCTTACTCGCCGTGGGAGTTTGTTGAAGAGACGTGGGCCTCTGTGTGATAACCAGCCCTCTCGCAGAGAGCCCACATCACCCCTGTTATTCATCCGGGGGATATTGCATTCCCAGCCTCTCCTATCACTGAATTTCATGACTATCGGAGTATGTAGGTTTGGTACTAAACTCTCTGCGATTTTCCATGTATATATTATTAGGTATCGTTCTCTTCTACGTTCCAGCGAGTACAGGTTCAGTGCTCTTAAACGATCCCAATAGTGTAGCTGTTTTACCGAACTTATATGCGAAGTGAAATTTCTTTGTACACTCTCTAAGTCATTTATTTCACCTGCTTTGTATGGGGATGTTAATACGCTACAGTATTCAAGCTGCGGTAGCACTAGAGATTTGAAGAGCGTTATCATAGGTAATTCACCGCGTGTTTTAAATGTACGCAGAATCCAACCCGTTAAACGTTTCGCAGCCGCAACTTTAACCTGGTTATGTTCTTTGAAACACATATTTTCAGACATTAACACCCCAAGGTCTTTCACAGTGTCTTTCCGTTCTATTATGTGGTTAAATTATGTTAGGTAGTTTGTGATCACTTTAACGCCATTATTTTCTCCGTACCTTATTAATTGGAATTTTTCTTCATTGAATTGCATGTTGTTTTCCCTGGTCCACTGGAACACTACATTTATGTCTTCTTGCAGCTGGCCCATGTCCTCTTGTGTGTTTACTATCTTGCTTAGTTTTGTGTCATCCGCAAAAGACGACACCATACTGTGTCTTGTGTTGGTATCTATGTCGCAAATTAGAATGAGGAACAGAAGGGGTGCTGTGACGTTGACCACTCCGTTAGAACCGCATGGCTTGTCCTACAGTGACTCACTAGGATCGCCAGGGCAGTGGATGGGGCTACAGTTTATGTATTAGAGTGTGCTTTATTTCATAATTATGGAAGCTCGTGTCATGGGCAGTCCAGAAAGGCTCTTTGTTTTCGCCCATGTCAAGGCTTTATATATTTAATTGTAAAGTATATGTTTTATCATTAACTAGTAATGATGGGATCTGGGAGAGAGAGAGAGAGTAGAACAGAGTGAGAGGGGGCGCGCAGTGTTTTTTGTCCCGCTCGATGACGTCACGGCTGGCTGCCTCGCGGGGGTTGGTGGAGAGAGGCCCTTACCATGCTGCGAGCTCTTGTTAGTGGTTAGATGACTTGTAACCGCTGTTTTTCCACGCGGCTCGAGCTAGTGCGAGTATATATACAGTTCCTCGCCACTCTCTCCCTCAGATCTGGTTTCTAGAACACACTCATCTTTTTTCCCTTGCTATCTATCCCCGCTCCGTACCTGAGAATCTTTTTCTCTGCCTATCTCTCTCATTTTCCATATCTTTCACCACCTTTTATTAATATCATTACCCCCTCTGGTTAACTCTGCAAAATCAGCTTCATGCTGGCCAGTTGTATTGTGTGTTAAGGTCTGATATAGCCTGTGTATGTTAGTTGTTAAGATAAGTGGATCACGAAGCATTGGTTGGCTTTCATATTGCCGCTTCCTACAATTATTAGTGTTCTGCTGGATTAGATAATGCTAGACTAGGAGTCTGATATTATAGGTATTGTTTCCTATGAGTGCTGGCTTCAGTTAAAAGCGGCACGACATACCTGAGAACTGGAGTTGATTGAGTAAATTCTAGTCTGTGTGCCATTGAGAGTAGAGCATGCACGAATGAGGGCTTTTTGCCTATACCATTCTGCACTGTTCTAGTCTCGATTGTTTGTCTTTGAGGTACGCCAGGAGAACGCTTAATACTTCGGTATTAAGGTTTCTCAAGAGAGCTACCCTTCATTATAACGTAATATTTGACACACAGACTTGAGATTTGCACTAGGCTATGCAGCATGCCATGCGCACCAGTATCTCGTATCATTGACTCTAGCTAGACTTTATCAGTCACAGTAGACATTAAGTATATTAACCTAATTACTCTTTTTATGCATACCCATTTATCATTACACAAGCATTTCGCAGCCTAGTTTGATGTATTGAGACACAAACGACTTAGGCTCTTTTTGTTGATAGGGTACTGCATTGTCGTGGCGATTATTATTAGTGTTGTAGTGTTTAGGATATTCTTGGCTCCGACGGCATTATATATTCTGCCTTTTTGTGTGCATAGCCTGCACGAGCATTGTTCCACTGCCTGCCTTTTTGGGTTCCATTTCCGATACGAGCATCTTTATAGCATCTAACATTTAAAGAAGATTCCTTGTTAGTGTTGAAGGACTTTAGTGCACTTTCTTTCATGCAGAGTGCCTGACATTTATTGATTAAAGTAACGTAAGCTGTAACTTCTCTTACCACCTTACTTTGCATACCGTAACCAAGCACCTTCGGTTATAGGTAGTAATAGGCTGTTTTCACATAACATTAAGCCTAGAGTAGACGCACATTTATTGAGAGTTTGATAGCCTATTATTGCATATAGAACTCTGTAGAGTATTTGTGTTCTTTGTTCACTGGGAATATACTTCAGAGGTTGGAGCTAGCGCTTTCCGTTGTAACATTTATGCCATTACTAGTCCAATGAATAAGAGCCCTGATATATTTGAACCCCAGTCGTAACAAATGGCGACCTTACCTAGGATTTGGTGAACCTACATTTATTAGCAGGGAACATTTGTTGTTTTGGAGAATATTTTGCGGGGATCAGCAAGAATATTTTTTTTTTGCAACATAGTATAGCCCTTGAGTATTTCCGAGAATTTTTGTGTGTATATCTAGGTATAAGAGTTTGGGGTGCTTCTTTTCTGAATATTGTGGTGAGAAATTTTTGTGTGCATCATGTCTTATACCGGATCAGAGGAGAATGGAGACACAGTACGTAATGTCGAGACTGAGGAACAGCAGTATGAGGAAAGGGTTAATCGGGTGAACTGTTCGGAGGATGCTAGGATATTTTTGCAATGGCCTGTTACTGCCGAGCGGTTGGAGGGTATGGATCGGTACGGTCTTCAATGCCTGGCCGCAGCTATCGGTCATGCGGTTACTAGCAGCATGACCAAGGATAACTTGATAACGTGTGTACTGGGCAGGGTGACTGGTGAGCGAGATGGGTTGAGTGCTCAGAGCCCTTCGGCCATGCTTCCCCTACACTCGACTCCCAGCCATCCCAGTAGTTTGCCGACCCCGGGTACGCTTCCGCAGTTGGGTGGTGGCTGGCAGGGTGGGTTGCCCCTGGGGGGACCACCGGTAATTTCAACATTGTAGCACCTTCACCTCCTTCAGGGTTATCTCCAGAATTATTGCTTCAGCTCGAATTAGCTAAGATCGAAGAGAGAAAGGCTATCAGGGCAGGTGAGCTTCAGCATCAACAAAGGGCATGTGAGCTTCAGCAGCAATTAGAATTAGCCAATATAGATGAGAGAAAAACTATCAGTCATGAGCACATCGAGCTGCAAAAATCCAAGCTGAGTCGACTGGGTACTGTGCCGACATGGATGTAGAGAAGTCGCGAGTAGAGACAACGGGACAGCGACTTGGGGCTGGTAACCGTGTTCATGAGCAGTCTCTCTCGCACTTATTGAAACTGGTTCCGGTGTTTGATGAGAGTGGTGTAACAGAATTTTCACACGCTTTGAGAAGAAGTGCCAGGAACACCAGTGGCCAGAGAATAAATGGGCAGCACTTGTATCCTCTAGATTAATAGGCAAGGGTCTTAAAGCCTACGATGCGTTACCTTTGGAGTTATGTATTGTGTACGAGGATCTCAAGGAGGCTGTCCTGAGGGCTTACGAATTGCAACCAGAAACGTACCGTTTGAAGTTCCGGGGTGTAACTAAGGGAAGAGATAGCACCTTTTTGGAACACGCCCGGGACTTGTCCGATGCTATGGGAAACTGGCTCCTATCTGAGAAGGTCACAACATTTGATGAAATTAAGCAGTTAATGATGTTGGAGCAGTTCTTTAAGAGTACGGGCGGTGATCTAACTTTGAACTTGAAGGAGAAAAACCCAAGAACTCTAGTCGAAGCAGCAGAAATGGCTGATCAACGGCTGTCGTTGATTCGGGGTTGTGGGTCCTCACAGAAGTACGATGTAAGTGCTAAGGACCGTTATCCTCCCCCTCCCCGGAACAATGACACATTTAAACAGAAGAGCCATGAAACTAAAACTGAATCCAAACCTTACACCACACTGTATGTGAAAAGTCAGGGGCCTTTTACATCACAGTATAAGCCGAAACCGAAATTTATGTGTTTTAGTTGCCACCAGGAGGGTCATAAGGCAAATGAGTGCCCTAGTCGACCTCCTCCGGCAGCCGTGTCTTTTGCTCACGGCATTGGAGTGTTCAAGAGGACATCGGAGTTTGTTAGAGGCATTTCTTCCGAGGTAAATACACTGCCAGTGCAGAAGGATCCGGAAGGCTTATTCCCTGTCCGTGATGCCTTTAGTGACCACAGGGGACTCGGTTGTGTGGAGTGGGGGGGTAGAAGACATGAGGTGAGAATATTGCGTGACACTGGGGCATCGCAAACACTGTTGAGAAATTTCACTGGTAAACCTGTCAATACGGCGCGGGTGATTGTGGTTCAGGGAGTTAATGCGACAAGGTCATACCCGCTTGTGAGAATGAAGGTGGAAGTTGATGGTGTGACTCGTGACCTGGATGTAGGGATTGTGGAGAAGTTACCTGTTGGGGGCGTCGACCTCCTTCTCGGCAACGACTTTGCGGGGACCTACTTCTGAGGCTCCACCCTTGGTCGTTGCCGAGAAAGCCGGCCGACGTGAGTAGGGAGGAGCAGGAGTGGGTTGAGAAGTGTCCGGGGCAGCCTATGGCGTGTGTTGCCACCGGAGATCCTGCATCCAGGGAGTCACATTCTGGTCAACAATCTTTAGATCAGCGGAGGAAGGGTACCGAGAAGGGGTTGAAAGTTGATGCGGTTGAGAGTTTAGTATCAGCGGACTACATTCTCGGGACTCATTATTAGGACCACATTTCGAGTCGAGAGAAGACCCATTAACTGTTCCTGAGAAGGCAGTGGATGGGCTTAAAAAGACGATGAGACAGCAACGGTACGCAGAGAGAGAGCAACGGGAGGCCAAACTTAATGTAGGAGGGGGGCATGAGTGGTTTCGCAAACACTTGGATAGGCTTGCTCCTTCGGACATTCGTATGTTGCAATTGGAAGACCTGGAGGTTCTTGAAGGTGGTACCGGTGCTGTCGAGTTCAAGGAGGACAGTGTTGCACAGTCGAGATATATAGCAACGAGGTACCCTGACGCGTACCCTATGAGAAATGGGTCAGCGAAGACGGTGGTCCGAGGCTTGCTAGTGTATTTTTCCCGGTATGGTTACCCGCAGGAGATTCGTGTTGTTTTGTTTGCTGCACGGGAGGTACCTGGGGAGAGTTTGGGATTCAGCCCTAATGAGCTCGTCTTTGGACACCGTGTCAGAGGGCCTCTCCATATGGTTGAAGAAGTATGGGAGGGCGCAGGAAAAACCTTGTTCTATGCTCAAGTGTGTCCTCAACAGTCGAGAACGGATGTTGCGCAGTCTGGAGTTGGCTGGCCGTAATTTGACTAGCTCTCAGGCCCTCAGGAAGGACAGGTGACGACCTCAAGGTTGAACTCAGGGAGTTTCACGTGGGTCAGGAGGTGTTGATTCTACTGCCCCTTGTAGGTCACCCCTTATCCGCGAAGTACGCTGGTCCTTATAGGGTGGTGGAGGAGCTATCGGACCTGGTTTACTTGGTAGCCACTCCAGACAAACGGAAGCGCAATCAGTTATGTCATGTTAATCCATGAAGGAGTATGGGAGGCACCCCCCTGAGCCTCTCACTGTGCCTGTGATGACGTTTAGCAGTCAAGGTGGAGAAGGAGAACGGGACAGTCAAGCTCAGGTGGAGGATAACTGGAAGGATAAAAAGTTCAAATGGGCGCCTGAGTGTGAGAAGGCGTTTAGCGAAGTAAAACACCTGTTGTGCACTCACCCGATCCTCAGGGCCCCTGACTTTAGCCTACCTTCCCAACTAGCAACGGAGGCTAGTGGTGTGGGGGCTGGTGCCGTCCTTGTGGAAAAGGACGATGATGGGCTGGAGCATCCTGTTAGTTTCTGCTCGGAGAAGTACAATTCGGCCCAGGGGAGCTGCTCTGTTGTCGAGGAGGAGCTGCTGGCGGTTGTACTTGCTCTGAGGCATTTCGAAGTCTGTGTTCCAGCCTATGGTCCGGTCGTTGTAGTTTACCCAGATCATCACCCTCTCAAGTTCTTGGACCAGTTTCACAATCGGAATATGAGGCTGACCAGGTGGTCACTAAGGTTATTGGTATATAACCTGGACATACGCCATATTGCCGGTTGTGACAACGTGGTTGCAGATGGTCGTTCAAGGGTATATGATCCTGGGTAGATTGACACACGGGTAGCCTCCTGCTTTAGTTTGAATAGTATTTTGCGCTTGGTGCTTGTTGGCTCGCGGTTGTAGCCCAGCGTATTGGGTCGTAAAGCAGGAGTTGAGCGTTTGGTATAGAAGAAAAAAATAGGCTTGCCCCTATAGTGCAGCCGAAATAAACAAATTAAAAACATAAAAATCAAATAAAAAAACTTTCTTTGATAGTTGAATTTTTTTCAGTATGTTATAGCAGTAATTCTGAGTTGCACTCCTCTCAGAATGCTGGGCTAGAGAAGCTCGCTCTTGAGGAGCATAACTACATATAATTTAACCTATTGTGTTGGGAGGGTTATAATTTTGAAAAAATGTTTTGTTGAAGAACTGTGCCAGATATTTTACTGCCGCTGGGTGATGGGAAGTGGAGATATAGCATGGGTTCTAACCATCAGATTTTTGTGAGCCTTGGGGCCTCTGAGAAAAATCTTGGGGGGGGTGTGACGTTGACCACTCCGTTAGAACCGCATGGCTTGTCCTACAGTGACTCACTAGGATCGCCAGGGCAGTGGATGGGGCTACAGTTTATGTATTAGAGTGTGCTTTATTTCATATGATGGGCAGTCCAGAAAGGCTCTTTGTTTTCGCCCATGTCAAGGCTTTATATATTTAATTGTAAAGTATATGTTTTATCATTAACTAGTAATGATGGGATCTGGGAGAGAGAGAGAGAGTAGAACAGAGTGAGAGGGGGCGCGCAGTGTTTTTTGTCCCGCTCGATGACGTCACGGCTGGCTGCCTCGCGGGGGTTGGTGGAGAGAGGCCCTTACCATGCTGCGAGCTCTTGTTAGTGGTTAGATGACTTGTAACCGCTGTTTTCCCACGCGGCTCGAGCTAGTGCGAGTATATATACAGTTCCTCGCCACTCTCTCCCTCAGATCTGGTTTCTAGAACACACTCATCTTTTTTCCCTTGCTATCTATCCTCGCTCCGTACCTGAGAATCTTTTCCTCTGCCTATCTCTCTCATTTTCCATATCTTTCACCACCTTTTATTAATATCATTACCCCCTCTGGTTAACTCTGCAAAATCAGCTTCATGCTGGCCAGTTGTATTGTGTGTTAAAGTCTGATATAGCCTGTGTATGTTAGTTGTTAAGATAAGTGGATCACGAAGCATTGGTTGGCTTTCATATTGCCGCTTCCTATAATTATTAGTGTTCTGCTGGATTAGATAATGCTAGACTAGGAGTCTGATATTATAGGTATTGTTTCCTATGAGTGCTGGCTTCAGTTAAAAGCGGCACGACATACCTGAGAACTGGAGTTGATTGAGTAAATTCTAGTCTGTGTGCCATTGAGAGTAGAGCATGCACGAATGAGGGCTTTTTGCCTATACCATTCTGCACTGTTCTAGTCTCGATTGTTTGTCTTTGAGGTACGCCAGGAGAACGCTTAATACTTCGGTATTAAGGTTTCTCAAGAGAGCTACCCTTCATTATAACGTAATATTTGACACACAGACTTGAGATTTGCACTTGGCTATGCAGCATGCCATGCGCACCAGTATCTCGTATCATTGACTCTAGCTAGACTTTATCAGTCACAGTAGACATTAAGTATATTAACCTAATTACTCTTTTTATGCATACCCATTTATCATTACACAAGCATTTCGCAGCCTAGTTTGATGTATTGAGACACAAATGACTTAGGCTCTTTTTGTTGATAGGAATACTGCATTGTCGTGGCGATTATTATTAGTGTTGTAGTGTTTAGGATATTCTTGGCTCCGACGGCATTATATATTCTGCCTTTTTGTGTGCATAGCCTGCACGAGCATTGTTCCACTGCCTGCCTTTTTGGGTTCCATTTCCGATACGAGCATCTTTATAGCATCTAACATTTAAAGAAGATTCCTTGTTAGTGTTGAAGGACTTTAGTGCACTTTCTTTCATGCAGGAGTGCCTGACATTTATTGATTAAAGTAACGTAAGCTGTAACTTCTCTTACCACCTTACTTTGCATACCGTAACCAAGCACCTTCGGTTATAGGTAGTAATAGGCTGTTTTCACATAACATTAAGCCTAGAGTAGACGCACATTTATTGAGAGTTTGATAGCCTATTATTGCATATAGAACTCTGTAGAGTATTTGTGTTCTTTGTTCACTGGGAATATACTTCAGAGGTTGGAGCTAGCGCTTTCCGTTGTAACATTTATGCCATTACTAGTCCAATGAATAAGAGCCCTGATATATTTGAACCCCAGTCGTAATAGTGCTAGCACTGTTCCTTGGGGCACTGAGCTTTTTACATCCGAAGGCTCAGATGTGACTTGGTTTACTGCTACTGATTGTTTCCAGTTTACGAGGAAATTATATATCCACCGTCCGATTTTCCCCGTTATACCTTTTGCTTTTAATTTGTGGGCTATTATACCATGGTCACATTTATCAAATGCCTTAGCAAAATCGGTGTAGATGACATCAACATTTTTTCTTTTCTTCTAGCGCTTTAAGAATTTTGTCATAATGTTCCAAAAATTGTGAGAGACATGATCTTCCCGCTCTGAACCCATGTTGACCGGTGTTGTGTAGTTCATTTGCCTCCATGAAAGCTGAGATTTTGCTTCGCAGGACTCGCTCGAAAACTTTAATGATGTGGGAGGTTAGAGCTACCGGGCGGTAGTTTTTTGGTAGTGCTTCACTCCCTCCTTTATGCAGTGGGGCAATTATTGCGTTTTTTAAGCTATCTGGTATTTCACCAGTGTCTAGACTCCTTCTCCACATAGCCAGGGGTTTTGAGAGGTTTTCCTTACATTTCTTCATTAGGATCGAATTCCATGAGTCCGGGCCTGGTGCCGAGTGTGATGGCATGTTGGAAATGGCCTATTCTATGTCTTTTGGACCGAAATCAATATCCAGCATCTGGGGGGCTTCCGTGGGGGAGGTTTCCATGAAAAATATATTTTGGTCTCTGATGGCTTTTGTTTCATCAGGCTCACTGAAGGCCATTTCATACTGCCGGCGTAAGAGTTCGCTCATTTCCTTTTTGTCCCCTGTGAATGACCCATCCCCTTTGCTTAGTGGGCCGATGTTTGATGCTGATTTAGCCTTTAGTTTGGCATATGAAAAGAAGTACTTGGAATTTTCCTTTATACCTGCAATAGCTTTCCTCTCCTCTTCCATATGTTGTAGTTCATATGATATTCTTAGCCTATGTTCAATTTCCACAATTTCTCTATCTATTTTGGCCTTTTGCCTATCCTGTAGATTTGGATGTGTGTGTCGTTGTGTGAGTAATTTTCTTCTTCTGTACAGCTTCCTTCTTTCCCGATCTTGTTTGCTTCTTTGTCTTGTTTGTCTTTCAGGTATGTGGTGGCTACAGATTTGGGTCACGGTTTCTGTTATTAGGACAAGACATTCTGCAGGTGTCAGGTTATTCATTAAATCTTCCCAGTCTATTTCCTCCATTTCTTGATTTACCTCTTCCCACCTAATATTTTTGTTATTGAAGTTAAATTTACTGAAAGGGCCGGTTCTTGGTCTCGATTCTGAGGTTGTCTGAACACTTGCTAAGGTTGTTTTGATCTCAATTAATTTATGATCTGAGTATGTTGTGTCCGATATGTTTATGCTGTGTACTAGAGAGTCATTGTTAGTGAAGACAAGGTCTAAGATATTGTTTTCCCGTGTGGGTTCGGCAATATGCTGGTTAAGACTAAAATAGTCGCAAAGTGTAAAAAGCTCTCTCGGATTTGCTTCCATGGTGTTATTTGCCACTACTTGGTTTTCTACTTGTCTCCATTTAATGTTTGGTAGGTCAAAGTCTCCTAGCCACATAATATTTGGTGTTGGGTTCCCCAGTGCTTCCACTTCTGTTTTTATTTTGTTGAGCTGGGTTTTGAATTCTTCTAGGGATGAGTCCGGAGGCCTGTATGTTACAATAACTGCTAAATTTATGGATTCTATTTTAACTCCCAGTATTTCCACCACTTCATTACTGTTATTTAGGAATTCAGTACATATCAGTGAGTCGTGGATGTACAAGGCTACATCTCCACGTGTTCTATGCATTTTGTCCGCTCTGTGTAGGTTATAACCAGGAATCCATACTTCACTATCCTCTTGATCTTTAATGTGAGTTTCTGTGAGAGCCGCAAATATAGCGTTTCCTTCTTCTAGCAGGCCCCTAATAAATGGTACTTTGTTTGTACTTCTGTTTTTTAGGCCTTGGATATTTGCAAACAAGAGTGGGGAGAGATTTTTTGGAGAACTATGTGTTTCTAATAGTCTTCGGGAGGTACTCGCCACTCTTGGGTGGCCAGGAGGTGCTCTAGGTGTTGTATGTGCTCTTCCATCTCCGTCAATCTCCTCATCTTCATCTGCCAGTTCTCTCCTTGCCTTCTTCCTCTGTCTCGTCCTCGCGAAACTGGAGAGTTTTTTGGGTTGCCAGTACCATTTGTGATGTTACTTGCATACCTCCATGTACCTCTAATATGAAAATCGTGGCAGTTAGTATTATAGCAGGTCTTTTCTTTCAGTGACGACTTGCAGATGGTTGGGTGGTGGTATCTGCATTTTTCACCAAATCTGCATTTTCCATCACTTATTAGTCTGTTGCAAATTTGTGGGTGGGTAAATCTGCATTTTCCTCTAATATCACCGTTTTGCCCAAAATAGCACCGTCTTTTCAGGAAATATCTGCATATTGGTGAAGGTGACTGAGAGCTGTTATGTGGTGAGCTATGCTGCGGGGCTAGTTGGGTCTGGGAGGGGAAAGTCTGGTAGTTGGGGGAAATTGTGGTGTGGTTTAGGGATGGTGTGGTGTTATGAGGTGGTGTAGAGGGGGGCTGGGTGTCATGATCTGCCGGGCATAATAGGCAGATGGCAGAGGTGTGGAGGGGGGCGGTGTGGGCGGGTCATGTGGGGAGGCGGGAGGCGGCGGCGGTGTGGTATTTGGTGACGTCGCGGTGTTGCGAGGTGGTGGGGAGGGGGTTGATGAGAGTTTTTGTGTGGGAGGAGTTGTGTGTGGTGTTTGTTCAGAGGGAGGTGTTGTTGGTTGTTTTGGGTGAGACGAAATAGGAGTACTTGAATTCGATACGGTTGTGGTCAGGGATGTATGAGGGGAAATTCTTGGTGTGCTTCCCCAATTTTTTTGGAATAACACCGCCTCTTGGCTATATTTAGGTCAATCTTGTACCTCTGTTTTTTCCACAGTCTGGATGATTTGCATTGTGAACTCGGCACAGTTGTTGCAAAAATGGAAGTTCTTCCCCTTATTATTATAAGCCATGTTTATCGGTGGTGAAAGTCCTACGCAGCACCAATGAAACTTGTCTTTGCATATTTGGCATTTTGTGCCATGTTTGTCTCTCACTGTGTCCCTACAGATATTGCAAACGTCATTGGTATTCATATCTGACATTATAAGAATATTTCACTTGACTTTCTTGTATGAAACGACGCAGGGGAGGGAAAGGGGCTAGAGAGAGAGAGAGAGAGGGGGGGGGGGGTCACTGTTTTGTGGTTAGGACTTGTTCGAGCTTCCAATCATTAACACTGACTTTGGTTTAAACTTTAAGTAACACTTTCGATAAACTTATGAAACAGAATCATCACTGCCCTAACCACTTCCTGTCTCTCTTATCCCCGGTCCGAACGTACACTATTGATGGTTGCATGAGAGTTTCTTCCTCAATAACGTCACTACTAATATCCCACAATATGCGATTTGTTAAATAGTTAACTTATTATGCTTCTCTGTTTTATTTTGTTGATATTTGTTTTACCTGTTAGAGTTTAAGTTCCCATTTCGGTAAAATCATATACCGGTACCACGGTTTAGAATGTGTCTACGTCAAGGGGGAGGGTGGTGTTGGTGAGAGGGGGGCCTATGACACTCGTCAAGTGCTAAGCGATTTATGTGTTTTGGTACGGTGGTGGTAGGACGCTCACTTACACTGGCCCTAAACTTTCTTTTGAAATTGTAAGTTCTGTATAAATGCTGGTAGTTTTTTTCATGGGATAGAGTTTACATACATGAATCGTAATCTAGCCACTTTTCACTAATATGCGATTTTAACTTTGCACACTGGACTAAAAACCCATCGTTCCCTTGGCACTCCCTTGTTTATGCCTGGCATTGGGGAATAACGGTTTTTGTTTTTCACACGCTTTTGTTATATCTCCGAAGATATTTATGCCATCAATTCGTTTTGACACTACACAGAACCGCGACACTAAGTTTGGTTATGTGGATGATTTTGGTTCAGTTGTATCATCAATATCCCGAGTTATGATACAAAAACTTGGACCGCGGCGCCGGCAACCTCTCCCCTCCAAGCTGCCTAGATACTGCCCTCTCCCCTCCACACTGCCCAGATACTTAACCCCTTATTAGCGGGGCCCGACTTAAGTCTGTATCGAAAAATCTGGACTATGTGGCGGGGCCCGACTTAAGTCTGTGTGCAATTTTGGCGCAATATTGGCTCTGAGAGAGAGACGAGCGATGGGAGGAGCGTAGGTTGCCTCATGACCGCTCGCCACGGCTCCCATGGGCCTACTGACATCTACTCCACACACACCCACCCTCCCTCCCTCACTACACACGTAATTCTATCTATCTATCTATCTATATGCTCAGGCCCAATCCCCATTTTGGGGGTAGCCGACTCAAGACAGAGCAAGAACAGGGAAAACACAAAAACAACATAAAACAAAAAATAAACACAGATAAAAAACACAAACTCACACACATCCAGGTCACCCAGGAGAAGACCAAGAGACCAGGGTTACCAAGGTCGCTCCAGCACTCCCCCGGCCCCTGACCACCCGGAGAGGTTCCGATCTCGGCAGGCAGACATGCAGCGGAGCCAAAGCCACAAGCCCTCCCACCACACTTCCAGGCACACCCTTCATATTAATCGTCTCCCCGGGCCAGGCGCCTGATGGACTATTATCTAGTCCAACTTGCGCCCGATCCCTTACTCCAAATGACCACGTGTTCACTCAACTATTCACAAGCATTCTCCATTCACTCCTGTCCACCACCACTTCCCCTGCCTGATCTATAGTCATTCCTCTATCATCCAAAGCCTTTCTTACACAGTCTCTCCATCTCAATGGGGGTCTTCCTGCCCTTCTATCTCCCCTTGTACCTGACTCACATATTCTCTTTGTAAGCCTTTCATCTCCCATTCGTTCAACATGACCATACCAGCTCAGCACCCTTCTGTCCACTCTGGCTGACAAATGTTCCTGCTGCCCGACTCTCCTACGTATCTCTTCATTCCTCAATCTGTCTCTACGAGTAACTCCACACATACTCCTCAAGCAGCTCATCTCCATCACATCCAGCCCTCTTTTCTCCTTTTTCTTCAGAGCCCATGTCTCAGCCCCATACATCACTGTTGGCACAACAATTCCTTGATACAGTGCACTTTTTACTTTCACTCCGAGATTTCTCGTCTTCCACATACTTCCCATTGCTCCGAAAACCTTCCTTCCTTCACACACTCTCTGTTTTACCTCCACTTCCATACCTCCACTCCTGCTTATTGTTCCTCCTAGATATTTAAAACACTCTACTTGTTCCAATATTTCCCCATCCAGCCTCACATCTAGATTCACCCTATGCTCTCCCCTATTACACACCATTACTTTACTTTTATTGACGTTCACCTTCAGTTTCCTCCTTCCACAAACCACACCAAACTCTTTGACTACCCGCTGCAGTTTCTCATCAGAATCCGCCACCAATGCTGTGTCATCAGCGAACAGCAACTGATTCAACTCCCAATCTCTACCATTCTTTCCTACTAAACCCAATCCTCTTCCTATAGTTCTCCTTTTCACCTCCCTCACCACACCATCCATAAACATATTAAACAGCCATGGTGACATTACACAACCCTGTCGCAAACCTACCTTTACCTCAAACCATTCACTCAACTCACCATTTCCTACTCTCACACATGCTCTGCTCCCTTCATAAAAACTCTTAACTGCTTCTAACAAATTTCCTCCTATTTCATAAATCCTTAACACCTTC
>JBAKBP010032804.1:0-22699 GCA_037953745.1 Lithodes maja
CCGGTTGAAGATTCTGCGTGGCTGGGACGGTTGGAACCGGGGTCTACTGGGTTGGGGCTTGCCGGAAGGGTAGGTGGGTCTGTTGTTGAAAGATGAGGCTGGGGAGGCATTGTTGGGGTTTTGGTGGTTGGTTTGCTGCGGGCGCGTGGGAAACCTCTTGATTGCAGCGATTTGGGTGGGTGCTTCTGTGCACACGGCCAAAATACGTCGGATCGTGATGAGGTCTTTTCTGTATCCGACGAAATCGTGCACCCGGAAATGGTCTGTTACTGCTGAGGGCAATATTGACACAAGGTTGACCAGAATTTGCTGTTCTTGTTGGATTTTGGTCAACGTGGGGAAAGAATGTTTTATGTTTTGGGCAAGCTTACTCACTGTGGTATCTAGATCGCCTTCGAATTTCGTGTCTAAGATACGGGTGTGGGCCACGAAAGCGCCCAACGAAGGTCTAATGGCTTCAATCACTATTGTGCGAAATTCGTTCCAGGTGAGGTCAGGGTGCACTTGATAGGCCACCAGGGGAACGGCTTTTCCCAGGTGTGGTACTGTTACGGCTATTTTTTGTGCGTCCGTGGTATAACTAACGTCAAGTAAGGGTTTCACTACGTCCATGAATACTTCGATCCCATAATTTGTTTGATCATAATTTGGGATGGAAGTGTGGGTAGGTTGCGCCATGATGTTCTCGTGTTCTAGCTGTTCCAAACTTGTAATGTAATGCAACCTTATATCCGAATCAAGAACCACCGCTGCCGCCAATGTTATGCCCTGTTTTTCTACAGGTTTAACTTGGGTAATGTGAGTTCTGAATGACTGGGTATAGAAGGCTGCATGCACAATACAAGGTATGAGGAATAGAGAACACAAAATAAACACACGGTAACACGACACAAGTTTACGTTTATTTAAGTAAAGAAATAAAGAGCATAGAAAGATAGTTATATTCGCACAAAACAAATGATAGAAGGGAACTGCTAGCATTAGCGGATCTGGATGGAGCCTAGTCTCCCACTTCCAACGTTCAGGTATAATCTTCTGATCACTGGTTTAATTAGCAAGTTTATATTTTTACTGGAAGACCTCAATATATTCGTATAATTCAATGTCACTGATTTGACCTCTTGCTGGCTGGTCGCGTGCCCAAGTAGCAGCTCACAGTTAGGATTAGACACGCGTATTGTAGAACACGGCAATCTCTAGTAACCTCATGGGGGTACTGAACTAAGTTTGATATTCTTGAAGCAGAAATACGTAGAACACAAATCAGTGGGCGACGTTAGATATTACTAGAGTTTGAATATCTGAATAAGGTAATTACGAGAGTCAAAGTCGCCTGTTAATTAAAGAGCACTGATCGCTTAGTACGTCCCAAATGGAATGGTTAAATATGAATTGCGCTGGACAAGGTCTTAGCCACTTTATAGAAAGTTAATAAGTGAAGTATCAAGCTAGTACTATAACACTTAGTACTAGCAACATGAATCTTGAATAGTATGGGTAGATCTGGTCCTGGTTATCTTGCTTCCGGTGATGTTGGGGGCTAACGACTGGTTCCTCGGCCGTCCAGATGGTCCAAAATGTAGGAAGTTCTCAAGTCGGATCTCTTGATGATCGTTGCTGGCTACACACTTATATACCCACGAATTTGTGTGAAGGTTATAAGGTGCACGTTAGGACTTGTACATGGACAGATGCTTCTATCAGTCTTCTCTGCCACGGAGTCTGCCGGATCTGGAATCTCTCAACTCCGGAACAACACAAGGCAGAGCTAGAGGTAAACTGCAGGGTAGTGACCACTGGTTGGTGTCTAGCTTTCAACTGATTTGACTGGGGGCGGGAGTTAGATTTATAGGCTCGGTTCTGGACCCTGTAGACAGTAGGGATCTCGAGTCTTATGAACTTAATTGAGCTCTCAATAGAAATGGAGACTAGGTAAGATGGTATTTACTGTTGTGGCACAGGGCTATAGGAAAGCCTTTATATTTCATATAACTGAGCCTTAGTAAGAGGTACTATTTTGGCTATACTGGACGTATTTAGGGGAGAGAGACTGGATCTACTTTGCGAGGAGGATGGGGACAGCTGTGATAGGAACGTCTCTCTAGATTGTTCAATCTTCATTCTATGGTATATCTGAGGTGCTAATTTAGTGATCAGAGCATGCAAGAAAGGTAAATGGTTTATTGTGAGTTAATAGAGGTTAGTAAAGGTGTTAGTCATTCATGGTTAGTTCATTGATAGGAAGAATTCCTGTGCTACCTGGCAATGACTCGAAAGTCAAAACAGGGGCCAGGTATACCTCCGCGGGGGTGGGGGTCTCCCTCCTCGGGTGGGCCAAAAGGGGGAGCTGGGCGCACTCTCTCTGTGATCGTCGTCCGGCGGCTGTGGCTAGGGGCTTGCCATATCACCAGTGTTTATAATAACCCTCTGTGTATGAGACAGATGTGGGTGTCTTTAATACCAAAACCGAAGGTGCCTTAGCTAGCTGGTTTTACTCGGCTGGTTGTTAATTGTAGAGTTTGCTGGATGTGGTGGAGACTGGGTTGCTAACTCTGCCACATTTATCTGGAAGTATGGCAATAGAAGTTAGTAACTGGCGGGGCGGCTAGCCTCGCACCGACGACCATTGGGTGCAGGGTTGTGAATGTGTTGTAAGAGAATAGATGGCATGCAAGGGGCTAGTAAAGTTCTAATGTTGTTCTGGCCTACTAAGTGAAGGTAGGCTGGATAGGAGTATATATATAAAAGGTTGGAGAGCGTTAGCAACGGACAATTCAAGGATCTTCAAGAGGTATGAGAGAGAGGCTAGGTCGGACAAGAGTCGAGAAGCGCGGGAATTCTTACTGAGAGGGGGGGAGAGTTCAAGGGCTACAGGGAAATTTTGCCCCTAAGGTCCCTGGGCGTGGGGGTGGCATTAGGCTACACTTGATATGGAAAGTTTGAAAAGGCAGTAGAATACGTTAGCCAAAATATGCTACCGGGGAATGCAACTATGGGGTGGTATATGAGTCTGGAAAAGATAGAGTTATGTGATCAGTCCGAGGGTTATGGATACTATTAGTTGGTCCTGGGAACTGCGTTTTCTATTAAATATAAATATAAATACCAACAAAAGCGGCAGTTCGTAGGGGTACTTAGTTATTGTTTCGGGGTACTTATGACAGATACTGGTAACCAGGTTATCTTAATACAATCTCTGGTTGGGGTAAGAGGTGTAAGACACGAAGTAAATTGGCGTAGTGTGGGCTGTGGATACGAAGGAGGCAAGGGGAAGACGTATGACAATTGTGGAAAGTAAATGGAAAAAGGTGAACACAATGGCGGATAAAAATACTTAACCCAAGGATTGCATACATAGATTTATGGGGCGATGGGTCTTCATAAAGCTCAGTCTGGCAAGACAAGATGTTAGGGAATGTTAATATTAATACTTAGTTACTAGAGGAACAACGCAAGGGGCGACTGAGCACGGGTTACATATATCTATACTAGTCATGGAAAATGATATAAGAGGTCTAGGGACAATCGTGGGTGTTTTAACTTCTAAAATATATAACATCTACTTCTCGGATGCAAGAACATACATAGATATAATTATGGCTGTCTGATGTGTTGGCATTGGCTCAACGTCGGGACAGGGCATGGTTGTTTTTAATATGAATGTATATTCCTGTTCATCATCTTTGTAGCAAGGACAGTGCCGCTATGTCGTATCAATGCTGGTGGCAGTTAATATTATAGACCTAGTTACTAGAGGAACAATGCAAGGGGCGACTGAGCACGGGTTACATATATCTACACTCGTCATGGAAAATGATAGAAGAGGTCTAGGACAATCGTGGGTGTTTTAACTTCTAAAATATATATAAAATCTACTTCTCGGATGCAAGAACATACATAAATATTATGGCTGTCTGATGTGTTGGCATTGGCTCAACGTCGGGACAGGGCATGGTTGTTTTTAACATGAATGTACATTCCTGTTCATCATTTTTGTAGCAAGGACAGTGCCGCCATGTCGTATCAATGCTGGTGGCAGTTAATATTATAGACTTAGTTACTAGAGGAACAAATGCAAGGGGCGACTGGGCAGTGGGCACGGGTTACATATATCTATACTAGTCATGGAAAATGATATAAGAGGTCTAGGAACAAACGTGGGTGTTTTAACTTCTAAGATATATATAAAATCTACTTCTCGGATGTAAGAACATACATAAATATTATGGCTGTCTGATGTGTTGGCATTGGCTCAACGTCGGGACAGGGCATGGTTGTTTTTAATATGAATGTATATTCCTGGGGCCGGTATCTTTGTAGTTAGGAGTGTAGGACACGAGGGGGTTAGTGTACGTGAGGTGTGGAAAAATGGTCAGTTTAGAAAAGGTAACAAGGTGTGGCCATGAGCTGCTTAGCCTTGCGGGCTTGGGCCTGTCTGAAATGGCTGGCTCGGTCAGCTGGTCCTTTCGTTCTGTGGACCTTTCTTCCGGGTGTTTCTGTGTGGTGTTCGCTCGTGGCTTCTGTGGTGGGCTTCTTGTTCTGGGGCATTTTAATAATAATAATAATAAGGGGACAACCACTGGTAAGGCAATACATACTGCTCAAAGAGCCATTATTCTACTGTAACAACAGTATCGTCGTCTGGTGTTATTATAGTTTCCTCATTTGATTGCCACATATGCTGTATATACGTGCTAAAAAAAAAAAGTGACTGAATTATTAATTGACAGGTAAATAATAGCACTACAAAACTAGTGCACTCATATGAGGAGGCCATTCATGTTTTCTTACATCAATGGTTATTGAGATCATAGGTAGCTGAATACAATTATTACATACAAGATGTGACTAATATTTCGAACTACATTAATTATTATGCAATAATAGTACCACAAATATATTACAATCATATGAGGGACACTTCACATTCTTCATTACATCAACGGTTATTGAGGTCATAGTTAGCTGAATACAAGAGTCACATACATAATGTGACTAATATTACCAACTACCGAAGTTATAATGGAATTATAGTAATACAAATATTTTACAAAGATGAGTTACATGGTTCAAATTCTTATTACAATAATGGTTATTGAGGGGATAGTTAGCGCAATATGACCAGTGGAGAAGTTTACATGCCGATAGTAATATTATTTTCATTAATCTCACCACCACACCCCCAATGAAATTAATTAAAGTATATATGATCCACCGGGATTCGAACCCGGGTTATCACACACATATTTTTGCCACCTTAACCATTACACCACCAGGACGGTTAAAGGTTTATGCACACGCCTACGACTTATTATCCATTCTCGAATACTGGATATTAATCTAATCATGTTCATATTCCCAACCGCACTATGGTAGCCTAGTGTTTAAGTGAGTTAATATAATATTTAGTAGGGTGTGTGGTTATGGGAGAGAGGGAGGGGGGTTGTAGGAGGTAGAGGAATGGGTGGGAGAGGAGGAGGAGTAGGGGGGGGGGGGGAGGAGGAGGAGGTAAGGTACTCCAGGGAGGAGAAGTGTGAGAGGGGAGGTGTGTGTGTGTGTATGTCCCTTCTTAAGTTAAACATCCTAGAGGGACCCTACCCGTCGTGACCCAGTCACCAGACCCCAGCCAATGCCTTCTCTATACATAATTATGTATAGAGAAGGCATTGCCCCAGCACCCAAAACACACAGCCACACAGATTCAGATTCATATTCAAATTATTTTATTTCCATAAAATAATATTCGGAGGGAAGGTGCAAGTGGTCCTCCGGGAGGGACAGTGCCGCATATCCGGAGGGTACTTGTACATCAAGCCATTAGCCGAGAATATTGAGGACAATACAGCAGTATGGTTAGGGGTTTTGTAGGAGGTAGAGGAATGGGTGGGAGAGGAGGAGGAGTAGGGGGGGGGGGGGGAGGAGGAGGAGGTAAGGTACTCCAGGGAGGAGGAAAGTGTGAGAGAGGAGGTGTGTGTGTGTGTGTGTGTGTATGTGTTGGGGAGGGTGGGACATACTACATATAAATAAGTTGTTTAAGGCCAGCGATAGTACTGAAGATAAATATGGTAGTAAAAAAAAAAAAAAAAAAAATCTTAAAAGGGAAAGTTTGAATTCCAACGCAAGTCTACAGATATCGGCAGTATCGCTTCATCGTACCTGACACAACATATCAATAAGTAGGGAAGGAAACTGTATACGTGCAAAGATCAAGATTCAATTAAGTTTAGTAGCAAAACAATATTCAGAAGGAAGATACTAGTAGTCCTCCGGGATGGATATGCCGCATATCCGAAGGTACTTAATTGTAGATCAAACCATTAGCAAAGAATATTGAGGACAATTATGTTGCTTACATATGCAAGGGTCATGTATATTGGCTTGCAAAAGGATATGAATTGGCACTTAACAGATTATTTAAATAAAAGCTGTGTTAGAGGCTCAGAGGGATATGTATATACTGTGCATTGTCAATCTATTAAATGAGAATAGCAGTGATAAGTAAAGAAATACTGACTGATATTATAAGTGTGACATGATCAATGAAAATATGAAATCGTGTAGAGGGCGTTACAAAGGGTTTAAGTGTGACCTTGTAAGAAAGAAGAGATGTGTGGAGGGCAAGGGGTGCATACTTATAAGGTTCATGTTTCATGTTTACAGTACATATTATTGTGGGGGGGCAAAGTTCTTGTGTTTTTTAGTATGTTATTGATTACGTTATTCTTTAGCATGTATATTGCTTGATCCTCAATTGTGGTTAACTGATTATTCCTGTATTCCCTAATCATTGGGCATTCCAAGATATAGTGCTCGAGAGAGTGTTTGTTGGGAGCTCTGCAAACCCTACATTGCCTGTGCTCTTCTTCTACCTGCCAATTTAGCTGCCATGGATAACAATAGCCAAGCCTTATTCTTGCATGTACTGAGTCTACCCACCTACTCGTTGTACGTTTACCATAGGTGTATTTGGTCGTAATTGCTACTTTATTGTAGTAGTTTATAGATCG
Source organism: Lithodes maja (assembly GCA_037953745.1). Lineage (NCBI taxonomy): Eukaryota > Metazoa > Arthropoda > Malacostraca > Decapoda > Lithodidae > Lithodes > Lithodes maja. The sequence continues at coordinate 7,008 of JBAKBP010032804.1, forward strand.
GCTGGTATTATGATGTCTAGCTCTGTCTTCATCCACTCTTTCTTCTTGTGTCTTTTTAATTATAGTTCTCATTTGTTTCAATGACAGTTCAAGAATATGATCAGGTTCTTCTTTCTCTGAGGCCTCCTTGGCAAGCTTATCTGCCCTTTCATTGCCTGGGATGCCTACATGTGAAGGAATCCAGGCAAATTTGACCCCTAGCCCCTTCTCCCCTACACATTTTTATCCCCCGTCTGATATCTTGTACAAGGAAAGGATAGGTGGGTTGGGGGCTAGAGATAGCTTCCAAGGCCGCCCTGCTGTCAGATAGGATAAGAATATTCTTTCCCCTTCGAAAGATACTCCCAATTCCCATCGCTATTGCCACCAGCTCAGTTTGAGTGGAGGAGGCCCAGTCCTGTAGCCTGGATAGTTCATCGTCTTCCTGAGCAAAGTTGCCACCACTCATAATAGTGATGGCAGCTCCTGCCCTCCCAGTTACGGTGTTAAGTGAGCCGTCACAGTATACCTGATCAGTGTTCTCATCTGTCATATCTTCTATTAGTGACATAAAGTTTGTCTTCAGAGCGTAGGACGGGATCTCAGACTTTTTTGTGTCGAGTTGTGTCACTATAATCTCAATAGTGGCCTCTTCCCAGGGCGGAAGGGGGACACTCAATTGCCGGTCATCTGGATGGTAGTCTGTAAGCTGGGTGGGCGGGGTGGGGTCAGTCAGTTGCCAGTCACCGATATAGTAGTCTGTAAGCTGGTAGTCAAGAATGTCAGCAGCAGTTACATGTGGCCAGTCCCTGCCTTTTAAGTCATCTATTCTAAGTAGCTCCATTAGTGCAGTCTTAGGTCGTGTTTCTCTGTCGTCTCTCAGTGTTCGTATGCCTATTATCATATTTGTTTCTTTTATTCTATCAGTGATGGACGATAGATTTAACTCATATCTAAGATTTTTTACCTTGACATTTCTCGGACATCCAAAAATAAGTCTCATGGCCTCATTTTGCAGTTTGTCAAGTTTTTCGATCTGATTAGCAGGTAGACAGGAGAGAGCAGGTGCATGGTAGTCAATTACTGATCTAATATAGGCAATGTACATGGTCCTGAGGATAGTGATGGAGGCACCCAAGCCTTTCCATGACATTACTTTAAGGGGCCTTAGTCGTCTTTTACAGGTGGTCATTACATGATTAAATTCAGCATTATTACCCTGTAGTCCCCCAACATACACTCCCAGATATTTATAATAGTCTACCCTCTCCAGTACATTACCATGAAGATGTAGAGGCTTGTTACGATTCCAACCTTTTGTTATGGCTTTTGTTTTGTTTGTTGATATTACCAGGCCTAATTGGTCACAAGCTTCTCCTACCAAGTCTAGGGCACGTTGCATGTCCCTGTGACTATCGGCCTGGATCAAAATATCATCAGCATAGCTTTCACAGATCACTCCTCTGGGAAATTTGAGTCTAACAATAATGTGCATTAATATGTTGAATAGTATTGGACTTAATACTCCCCCCTGTGGTGTACCCAGCTCAAGCTTACGTACTTCAGACTTTTTACCTTGAAATACGACATATGCACTTCTATTGCTGAGGTATTCCTTGATCCAGCCCAATAGTTTACCTTTTACACCCATTTTCGCCAACTCGCAAAGTATTACATCCCTGTTTGCTACATCAAATGCACCCTTTAAATCTAAAAATACAGTAAAGTTACACCTATGGTTAGAGAGATATGATGTGATACAGGACATTGTACTTCTGCCTTTGATGTAGCCATTCAAATGCGGGCTCAATTGTGACTCTATTTTGTGCAGTAGCCTATTAAGGACAATCCTTTCAATTGTCTTGCAATAACAAGAAAAAAGTGATATAGGTCTCATGGCTGTAACAGAACCAGCCTTGGGTACAGGAATTATGACAGCTCTTTTCCAGTCAGGAGGGATGACACTGTTGCGATAGCTAAGGTTAAAGAAATCCAGCAATGGATTGCCTGCAACCTCTGTCATTGCACGTAGAATGGGATATGTTATCCCATCCTCCCCTGGGGCACTACTTTTGTTGTTGGATAGGGCTCTTTGGAGCTCGTAAGTGTTTATATCTTTACACGAGTCATCCTTAATGGCTATTGCTTCGTCTACTTGTTGGCGAAAATCCGGCAGGTTGGGTCCTAGCTTATTCCTAACTCTGAGAGGCAGATTACTGTAGGTGGAGGCAGAGGCCCATTCATCCATAAGGGTTTGAGCATATTCCTGAGGGTGGGGATGTGCTGCAGCTTGGTTAGTTTTCCCCCTTGCAATATTTATTTTCCTCCACACAACACTGATGGATGTATCTTTATTTGTGTGATTTAAAAAGTCTAACCAGAATTTCTCCCTTGTTTTAATTTTAGCCTGATGGGCCCTTTGACCACAGATTTTTATATTTTCAAAGTTTTCACCAGTTTTATTCCCCTTCCAAATTTGTGTAGCAGTTTTTAACAAATTGGTGGTATCTTGTACCTCTTTATCATCCCTGTACCACCTTTGCCAGATTCCACCCTTGGCATTTGAACGGTATTTGTTTCCCCTATTATTTTTGTTTTTTTCTTGTTTGATTGCTGTTTGTTTGTTGTCTTTTTATGAGATATTTGCTGTTCAGCATATCTTGTTAGATCTTGATAGAAAGTATTTATTGAGTTAGTCTCAGGATATGACTCAAACCACTTACTCATTCCCTCCACAAATTCTTTGGTATGCTGTGGTAGGAGTTGGAGCCTCTTCCTCCCCCCATCAACCCGCCTCTTTTTAACATCTAGCTTAGTTAATAGTGCAAAGTGATCAGATAATAGTAAGTCCTGCTTGTGAACAGAACAGGTACGATATGGCTCGTTATACAGACAAACATAATCTAGCCTGCCACCTAGGACATGCGTTGACTCCGGCTGTCCTATTAGTCTTACCTCATTACAGGAGTTTATATAATTTAACCATCGTTGACCATTAACATTAGTATTATTCCTACCTTCATGCGAGGACAGAGCTCTATGGTGAGCATTTAGGTCGCCCATCAATAGAGTCTGTTCTTCATATAGCAGGTCAGGAAATTCTTGTGTATCGAGTGAGTTGCAACCTACATATATGTTGATTAAATTAAGTTGGTAATCATCAAGGTATAACTTTAAAGATATATTTTCAGTGTCCCTACCAAAAGAACAATAAAACCTCTTTACAGGTATAGTCTTTTTTACGAGAGAGAGAGATAGAGAGAGTGTGTGAACGCCGAGTCTAGCGATGGCCATACAATATCGTTATCTAACCGACCCTGAATCTGTTATTGTCGTTCGGCCACAATGAGGCTGTTTACCCTACTACACTATTATCTTCAAGGGTGTACCTGGATAATGGCGGTTCAGGGATAAAGAACAAGATGTTTTGTTCACATCAAAACATAATTATCTCCCCCCAATGATAGTTACCATGCAGAGAGTATCATCTTGTTGTTGTTGTTGTTGTTGTTGTTGTTGTTGTTGTTGTTGAGTATCATTGGAGTGTATTTATCTGCATGGTTGGTTATTCGCTAGTTTGGTTCTCTGTCTGTTTCATAGTAGACATTATTAACAACTTACACATCTATTGATTGATGTCTGAGTGATAATACAAATTATTACCATTTTACCCATATGTTATGCAACTCCCCGCCCCCCCCCCCCCTTCACACACACACACACACACACACACACACACACACACACACACACACACACTAACACACACACACACACACACACAAGTAAATCAACTCACAAGCTTTCAGAGAAAACTTGTAAAATGTACCACTATCATCTCGACTTGAAAATCATCAGTTAACGAAGTACATAATAACTAACTGACCAAAATTTAATACCAGTTAAGCCGAATGCTGGTTCCTTTTATATTACAGGCTCGCTATCGCTCGCCAAAGCTCGCCAGGAAAAAAATCCACACCTAAATGAGACGAAAAGCCTTAATTTTGATAAAGGAATGAGGCGAAAAGCCTTAAAATCGCCAAACTAATGGGCAGAACGTCTTAAAATATCAAAACTAATGGGGATAACATGAGGGAGGAAGGGGCTAAAAGAACAGCCATCCCCCTTAAGGAGAGGTTTTTAGTGTGTTTCTTAGACTTCCATCAAGCTTGAAATTACACTCCCTTGACCCCCTTTAAAGATAAATTTGTACATTTTTCGGTAGAAAAGATGTCCCTTCCTCTTAAATTACAGGCTCGCTATCGCTCGCCAGGAAAAAAAATCGACACCTAAATGGCACTAAAGATCTTAAAAGTGAAAGTTCTTAAAATCGCCAAACTAATGGGGCGAACGTCTTAAAATATCAAAAACAATGGGGCTAAACATGAGGGAGAAAGGGGTCAAGACAAAATCCCTGGAGTGGAAATCTGCCCTTAACCAGTATAAGGGGGTTGTGGGTAAGGAATACGAATTTGGGGACGCTTTTCTTATTTTGTTTTATTTTGGCTCCTAATAGACGATTGTATACAGTTTAGGAAGGGTCTTTATAAGAATCTAAGGCCTCAACACCACCACCAACTCAATTATGCCTCTGACTCCCACAGATCCTTCCTAAGCTAAATATATTCCAGAATAAACAGATAAAGGTCGTCTTCGTTAACCCCTTCTGTACCGACGACGTCCCTTTTAACTTTATTCTGGCTACTATTAGACGATTTTATTCAGTTTCTAAAGGGCCTCCAGCAAAAAACAGGCTTCGAACTATCTCTCTTAACTTTTTACTACCACAGATCCTTCTTAAGGGGAGGTTTTGAGTTTGTTTCCTACTCCTCCAGCAATCTTAAAATGTCACCCCTTGACCCCCTTTCAAGATAAATTTGTACATTTTTCGGTAGAAAAATGTCCTGGCCGAAGGCCGGTTACTCTTAAATTACAGGCTCGCTATCGCTCGCCAGGATAAAATCGACACCTAAATGGCACGAAAAGTCTTAAAATTGACATAAAAGGGGTGAAAGTTCTTAAAATCACCAAATTAATGGGGCAAACGTCTTAAAATCTCAAAAGCAATGGGGCTAGACATGAGGGAGAAAGGGGTCAAGAAAAAAATCCCTCAAGTGGAAATCTCCCCTTAAAACTACGCCAAATCTTCTAAGTATAGCTAGAGTAAAATGAAAAATACGTCACCGGTACAGAAAGGGTTAAAGGGGGTCACCTGCCTTTTTTTTTTGTCTTTCTCTCCTTTTCTCTCTTTCTCTGGCTTGTATCCATTCGGCCCCATTCAGCCAACTGTTTTAAGACGTTTATCCCCATCCAGGTGTCGATTTCTTCCTGGCGAGCGATAGCGAGCCATCATTGTATGGAGTAATCCGACTTCGCCAGAGAAATTTTTCTATCGAAAAATGTACAAATTTAGCTTGCTGTCAAAACAAAAAATATATACTCTTTATAGACTGGCTCGCTACTGCTCGCCAGGAAAATATTGTAGTGCGGAGATTGTAGGCACCAATCGATCAGGGCTAGACCCAGGTGAGGTTATAGGCATGTGATAAAGAGTCGCTGGAACTCCTGTTTCATTTGCTTGGCCTCTCTTACTGATTTTCTTTGTGCCTCATTTACACTGAGAGCAATCCAGCTAGCTCTCACAAACACCTCCTCCTCCTATCCACTTCACTACACTAAACATGCACACCACACTTCATTCCTCCACACCAAAATTAAAAAAACACAATGATGAATTTTAGCCCAGCCTCGGAGTCCCCAGGGGGGGGGGGGGGGGGGACCATAAATGCCCCCTCACCCGACCGACCATCCCCTGACGACCCCACACAATTACCTGGATCTCGGCCTGTTACTCTTTCTATTAATTTCTGCAACATTCGCGGACTTTCCTCTAACTTTCACTCTGTTGAGCACCATCTCTCCTCCTACAAACCTGATCTTCTCTTCCTCACCGAAACCCAGGTGTCTGTAGCAACATCCAGCAACCCCTTTTCTGTATCCTCCTACTTTCTCTATCCTAGTTTCAAAGCCAATGGCGGATGTTGTGCATATGTGCACAACAAACTCACTTGCTCTCGTGTTCCCGATTTCGAATCCTCTGAATTCTCAACTTTATGGCTCAAACTTTCCTGTCATTCTCTTACTAAATATTTCTGTGCTGTCTATCTTTCCCCTAACTCTACCAACATTCCTAAATTCTTTGACTATCTAAACTCTACAGTGGAACACATTCTATCCATTTCTCCTTTCTCAGAAATCTCCATCTTAGGAGATTTCAACGTTCACCACCGCCAATGGCTCTCCTCTCACACTACTGATCCACCTGGTGAACAAGCCTACGTCTTTTCTATCCTAAATGACCTAGAGCAGTTAGTTCAGCAACCCACCCGTATCCCGGATCGCATCGGAGATCGGCCCAACATTCTTGACCTGTTTCTAACTTCTAACCCTTCTTCTTATACTGTCGATCTTTTCTCTCCTTTGGGCTCCTCCGACCATAAACTTATCTCTGTCACCTGTCCTATCTCTCCAGTACAGCCACCCGATCCTCCTAGCCGGCGGCGCTTGTGACACTTTGGCGCTGCCGACTGGGAGGCTCTTCGGCAGTACTTCTTTGATTTCCCATGGAATGATTTCTGCTTCCATGGCCGGGGACCCTCGGAGAGTGCTGAACGCATTACCGAGGTAATCCTATCGGGCATGGAAGCATACATTCCATTCTCTTTCTCTCAGACTAATGCTAAAAAATCTTGGTTTACTCACGCCTGTTCTACTGCTGTCCGCAATAAGGAGGAAGCATTCAAACGGTACCGACGCCTTAAAACTCAAGACTCTCATTCTTCATATGTTTCTGCCCGGAATCAAGCCAAATCTGTTCTTCGACTTGCCAAACACTCTTTCATCAATAATAAATGCACTGAACTATCCAACTCTAGCTCTTCCCAAGCTTTCTGGCATCTAGCCAAAAACCTCTCCAACAATTTCTCTTCCTCGTCTTTCCCTCCCCTTTCCCACTCTGATGGCACAACCATCACTTCTTCCTCTGACAAAGCTAAACTCTTCGCTCAAACTTTTGCTAGAAACTCCACCTTGGATGATTCCGGTGCTATTCCTCCCTCTCCGCCCTCCTCTCTCTTACTTATGCCTAATATCCTAATCTCTTCTAAAGATGTACTTTCTACCCTCTCTGGGCTTAACACTAATAAGGCGTACGGTCCGGACGGTGTTCCTCCTGTTGTTCTCAAAAACTGTGCTTCCGTGCTGACTCCCTGCCTAGGCAAACTCTTTCGTCTCTGTCTATCCTCTAACGTCTTCCCTTCATGCTGGAAGTTTGCTCACATTCAACCTGTCCCAAAGAAGGGTGACCGCTCTCAACCCTCCAACTATCGTCCAATTGCTCTTATCTCTTGTCTTTCTAAAGTTTTTGAAACTATTCTTGCTTCCAAATTTCTTAAGCATTTCTCTTCTCATAATCTGCTCTCAGATCGCCAGTATGGCTTCCTTAAGGGTCGCTCTACTGGTGATCTTCTTTCATATCTTACTAACTCTTGGTCATCCTCCTTTCGGGACTTCGGTGAGACTTTTTCTATTGCACTAGACATATCGAAAGCCTTCGATAGAGTCTGGCATAAATCTTTAATTTCTAAACTACCCTCCTTCGGTTTCTATCCCTCCATCTGTGCCTTTGTCTCTAATTTCCTTTCCGGCCGTTCCATAGCTGCGGTTGTGGACGGCCATTGTTCACTTCCTCACCCTATAAACTCCGGTGTTCCTCAGGGCTCTGTCCTATCTCCTATTCTCTTTCTAATTTTTATAAATGATCTCCTTAACTGTACCTTAATTCCCATCCATTCATACGCAGACGACTCAACCTTACACTACTCCATTAGTTTTTCAGAACGCCCCAGCCAGCAATCCCTCAACGACAAACGTAATGAAGCCATAGAACTCTTAAATTCTGATCTAAATACTATTTCCAATTGGGGCAGAGAAAACCTTGTTAACTTTAATGCTTCCAAAACCCAATTTCTCCATCTATCTACCCGTCAGGATCTCCCAGCGGACTATCCCTTATTCTTCAACAATACAAAAATCAACCCTTCATCTTCTCTCAATATTCTTGGTGTCTCTTTTTCTTCTGCTCTCATTTGGAAGGACCATATTACCAGTCTTGCTAAGGCAGCCTCCCAGAAGCTGGGTGTGCTCAACCGCCTTAGGGGGTTCTTTTCCCCTGCACAGCTTCTTGCTCTGTACAGGGGCATAGTGCGCCCTTGTATTGAGTATTGTTCACATGTGTGGGGAGGTTCCTCTCACACCGCTCTCCTAGACAAAGTTGAAAGGAAGGCCTTTCGTATCATTAACTCCCGTCCACTCACCAACTCTCTGCAATCTCTCTGTCTCCGCCGCAATGTTGCATCTCTCTCGCTATTCTATCGCTACTATAATAATCAGTGTTCCTCAGAGCTATCCCAGTGCATACCACCTCCTTTACGTAGGGCACGTGGTACCCGTCTTGCAACTCAATCCCACCCCTACTCTGTGCAACTCTCCAACCCAAGAGTGAAACGTTACTCTCAAACTTTCTTCTACTCAACATCTGAGCTCTGGAACTCTCTCCCAGAATCAGTCTTTCCCTCTTCCTATGACTTAAATTGCTTCAAACTCCGTGTGTCCAGGCATTTTGGCTCGAACGTCCCTTGATTTTGGCCCTGTCACTCTTTCAACTATGGGGGAGGCACTCGCTATAGGCAGTTATGCCTTTTGCCTCCCTCAATCACATAGAAAAAAAAAAAAAAAAAAAACCTGGATGGGGTAAACATCTTAAAACAGTAAGTAGGCTGAATGGGGCCGAATGAATACAAGCCAAAGAGAGAGAGGGAGAAAAAGAGAGAGAAAAAAAAAACGAGGTTGACTCCCTTAACTGGTGTGTGACTTGGCCGTAATTTGAGGCATCTTTGAGTATCCAGGGCTCAGTTGGATACAGACAATGTTATATAGAAAACAACAAACTCCTTGAGAGGGGTAGTTGCCATGCTGAGATTATGAGATGGCCTATATTTTCTGCACTCTATATCAGCCTGCCACCCGGATCTGACCAGCATGTGTTCAGTACATGTCTTCAGTTAGGTAAGGAGTGGTAACTACACTGTGAAATGTCTAATGTTTAAGGGGAGGTATTTAGTTTGTTCCCTAGACCTCCATCAAGCTTAAAATTACACCCCCTTGAGTCCCTTTCAAGATAAATTTGTACATTTTTCGGTAGAAAAATTTCCCGGCCGAAGGCCGGTTCCTCTTAAATTACAGGCTCACTATCGCTCGCCAGGATAAAATCGACACCTGAATTGCACGAAAGGTCTTAATATGGGGTGAAAGTTCTTAAAATCGCTAAACTAATGGGGCAAACGTTTTATAATATCAAAAGCAATGGGGCTAAACATGAGGGAGGAAGGGGTAAAAAAAAAATCCCTCAAGTGGAGATCTGCCCTTAAACACGATAGGATACTGTAAAAAAAAAAAAAAAAAAAAAAAAAAAAAAAAAAATCCCACACACACACACAATATTTATCATTGGGTATATTGACAATTATCTATCTTTCTTACCTTATATTAGATGGGTTTATTACCACCAATATACCTCTATAAGGGTATACTATTATGAACATTTTTATTTCCCTTTACATACATTCCAAATACGATGCTGAGTTACCCAACAAATGAGATGGTGTAATAAACTAGTCATGATGGGACTCGGGTGGATGGGACTCGTTAGCCTTGGCCGGCAACTCATCTAGGGGAGACAACCTTATACAAATCCGAGTGGATGGGACTCGTCAGCCTTGGTTGGCAACCTGTCAAGGGAGTAAACCTTATACAAATCCGCACTGCTTACCTAAGGGTAAGGCAGGTTAGTGGATGGTTTAGCCGAACACCACTGTAGAAAAATAGTGCTAACAAGATACACAGAGGGCCTCGGAGTCGGACGGATCCTAAATTAAGTGGTCATTCCTGTAAGTCCTTCAGTAAACTGGCTCGGGTTGTCCCTCTCACAGGGAATAGGTCCGCTTGGGGGCATTCTGTGTATGGCCACCCTCGTAAGGGGAGTAAGGCGTCCGGCAATACATAGATAGATAGATGATGGGAAAGATTCTAGGTTAGCTATAAAACAAGTTAAGGGGAGATGGGTCGTTTTTCTGGTCCCCCCTTCTTCTTCATGTTTAGCCCCATTAGTTTCAGATTTTAAGACGTTCGCCCCATTAGTTTATCGATTTTAAAAACTTTCGTCCCATTTGTACATCAATATCAAGACTTTTCGTGCCGTTTAGGTGTCGATTTTATCCTGGCGAGCGATAGCGAGCCTGTAATTTTAAGAGAAACCGGCCTTTGGATGGTACATTTTTCTATCGAAAAATGTACAATTTATCTTGAAGGGGCGTCTAGGAAGATTTTTTGTTTAGCTAGGACACTAAAAATAAATGAATATATACATAAATAGACCCCCCAAAATAACCCCTGTCCCCTTAAGGTGACAGTAGGCTACACCTGCCCATACCATACGTTAAGGGGAGGTTTTTAGTTTCTTTCCTACTCCTCCAGCAATCTTAAAATTTCACCCCCTTGACCCCCTTTCAAGATAAATTTGTACATTTTTCGGTAGAAAAATGTCCCGGCCGAAGGCCGCTTACTCTTAAATTACAGGCTCGCTATCGCTCGCCAGGATAAAATCGACACCTAAATGGCACGAAAGGTCTTAAAATTTACAGAATGGGGCGGGAAATTCCTAAAATCACCAAACTAATGGGGTAAGCGTCTTAAAATCTCAAAAGCAATAGGGGCTAGATATGAGGGAGAAAGGGGTCAAGAAAAAAGTCCCTCAAGTGGAAATCTCCCCTTAATGTATATCCACCCCCGTGGTAGTATGTACAGTAGGACAAAATAGTATAATTGAAATAGGAGCTGTGAAGTTTCTGTTAAATGCTTTTATTAGAAATTATTATGCGAGTCAATCACACTAGCTTACTGTCATAGATCGATTGATTGATTTTATTTGCAATTATGCAGTGAGTGCAATTTCATGTGGGCAACTGTGCATTAACTCTATTCGTGATTGGTCAAAATTAGGATAATCTATACAATCAGGAAAGGCTTAATATCCGGACTGTTCTGAATTACCTCGATAGGCCAACGTAGTTTATTGTCGTTCGAAATTAAGTAATGTTTGTTTGTTTTGTTTTGTTCTTGAAGTTCTGCCTATATTACATCACCAGAAGGACAGACAATGACCTTTGAGCCAGTTATCAAGTAGAGAGATCGAACCCTGCAAGCACTTTGGCAAACAAACAATGAGGCAGGCTGTGGACACGTGAAGCACATATTATATATAAAGTCCACCATTACTCACTACAGCCTCATTAACCCCTTCAGCACTATGACGTAATTTTCATCATATTCTTGTTACCATTAGACCATTGTTATGAGCTTATATATTCTTACCTCTAGGACTCCAAGGGATAAATACGATCTCAATAAATCCTCTGAATAACATAGGTCCTTCTAGAACTACATAAAATCGTTTAATTTTAGCCAGAATCGAAGGTAAAACTTCGTCATGGTGCTGAAGGGGTTCAGGGGGGAGGGGCCGTATTTATTCCCTCAATTTATTAAAAAAAAAAAAAAAAAAAAAAAAAAAAGGAAAAGTGGGGATTGGGCCTGAGTATAATAGAATAGAATGTATATAGGCCTACTGTACGCTATATATTATCGCTTGAGTATCCAGCCTAGACCTCCATCAAGCTTAAAATTAACACCCACCAAGAACCTCCTTGAAGATTAATTTGTAAATTTTTCGATAGAAAAATGTCCCGGCCAAAGGCCGATTCCTCTTAAATAACAGGCTCGCTATCGCTCACCAGGAAAAAATCGACACCTAAATGACATGAAAAGTCTTATTATTGACAAAGAAATAGGGCGAACGGTATTAAAATCGCCAAACTAATGGGCCGAACATTTTCAAATCGAAAAACTAATGGGGCTAAATATAAGGAAGAAGGGGGATCAGAAAAAACGCCCCATCTCCCCTTAACGTCAGGTATCAATTACTGATAAAAGGCATTCAGGCATTCGTAATCTCCCATTTATCTTCTCCTTGCCTCGTTTATTGATAATATAGGCTACTGTCCTTATACTTCGCTTAGATAAAATACTGAAGCCTTATCAATTCGGCGAGAACTCCTCCAAAAAAAAAAAAAAAAATATACGAATATTCATCTTTTGTTAAATTAATTTATGAGATACACTATATGAGGTCAAACTAACCCCATCCCCCACCGTTTCAAATATAAGACTGAGTTATTGAATGTATTTAGGTATTAATTACCAGGCAGGTCAGTCATATAGGGGAGGTGTGGCAGAGTGGTCTTGCCACTGGACTGGTAATCCAATGGACCCGGGTTCGAATCCCAATATGTCAATGGGAAGATATTATTGGGATGGAATTTGTGCTGTACCTAGTTTCAGTGCATTACCACAGCACACCGAAATGCCAAAAAAATACCCTCATTGTTCCCTGATTAAATAGCATTGTATGAATATTCCCATATTCAAAATATGTTACTGGGGGCAATGCCTTGTGAGTTAATTGTTCAATAGGTGGCGCTCAGAGAGTGAGGGTCCGAGTGTGGGGGATGAGACTGTGAAGCGCAGAGGCAGAGCAGCTTCAGAGATGGAGTTGCTTCGAGCCGGGGTGCTTCGCATATCTCACTCCCTAGACTGGAACAAGACCTCACGGGCCTCACTGTGTTCAGCGGTGTAGTGTAAAGGCTCTCAGCCTATTCCCGAGAGGGAGTAGTTGGAATATAGAAAAGAAGAAAAAAAACAAATATATATATATAATATATATATATATATATATATATATACTGTATATACAGTATATATACATATACAGTATATACTGTATATATATATATATATATATATATATATATATACAGTATATATTTATTATATATATATATACGGTATATATATATATATATATATATATATATATATATATATATATATATATAGAGAGAGAGAGAGAGAGAGAGAGAGAGAGAGAGAGGGAGACAGAGAGAGAGAGAGAGAGAGGGGGCCAAAGGTTAAGGTAAGCTGTTGTTTAAGTCACGTGAGCAGAGTGTGGATTCGGCGTGTGCACACACACACACACACACCTAGTGTTACGTACTTTAATGCTTCCAAAACCCAATTTCTTCATCTTACTACCCGTTCGGAACTTACAGCGGAATATCCATTACAATTCAACAATACATAAATCAATCCTTCATCTTCTCTCAATATTCTCGGTGTCTCCTTTTCTTCTGCTCTCACTTGGAAGGACCATATTACCAGTCTTGCTAAGGCAACCTCCCAGAAGCTGGGTGTGCTCAACCGCCTCAAGGGGTTCTTTACCCCTGTGCAGCTTCTGGCTCTGTAGGCTACAGGGCACAGTGGTGCGTCCTTGTATTGAGTATTTTTCACATGTGTGGGGAGGATCCTCTCACACCGCACTCCTAGACAAAGTAGAAAGGAAAGCCTTTCGTATCATTAACTCCCGTCCACTCACCAACTCTCTGATATATCTCTCTCTTTGCCGCAATGTTGCATCTCTCTCGCTATGCTATCGCTACTACAATAATCAGTGTTCCTTAGAGCTTTCCCAGTGTATACCACCTCCTCTACGTCGGGTACGTAGTACCCGTCTTGCAACACAATCCCACCCCTACGCTGTGCAATTCTCCAACCCAAGAGTGAAACGCTATTCTCAGACTTTCTTCTATTCAACTGCTGAGCTCTGTAACTCTCCCAAAATTGCTTCAAACTCCGTGTGTCCAGGCATTTTGGATCGAACGTCCCTTGACTTTGGCCCTGTCACTCTTTCAACTCTGGGGGAGGCAATCGCTACAGGCAGTTCTGCCTTTTGTCTCCTTCACTCACATAACAAAAGTACATACACACACATACACACACACACATGCACAAATACACACACGCGTAGCTAACTCATTGGTACCGTCCCTGCCTTCAACCCAGCAGACCAGGGTTCAAATCTCGCTCATGTTGATGAAGGTTTTCTGAGACATAGCCGGCGATTACCATTTCCTTTGAGAAAGGAGATGTGTAATCGTCAGTGATAATAATGTCTAGGAAGCGGGACAATACGATCCAAAAACTCAATTCCTGTCAAACTACAATTATGAATACAATTATGAATACAGACACACACACACCTAGTACACTCACAACTCACGTGACAAGATAGTAACGCGCCTATCTGACCTGGAAAATATATTACTAACTGAATCAGAAACAAAATATGTATCCAATACCTTAAAACTATGCATTTTCCTATCTACTGAGCACAATCTTCTACTCAACTATCAATGAATGAGTGTTTGTTACAGTCATTGCTATATTCCTATAGATATGTTGAATGAAGCTGTAAACCCAATAATCAAAGGTGTTAAAGGGACATGGGACTATTTTCTGGTCCCCCTTCTTCCTCAGACTTATCCCCATTAGTTTTCAGATTTTTTATTTTATTTAAAGGGTAATTGGCCTTCGGCCATGACATTTTTCTACCAAAAAATGCACAAATTTATCTTGATGAGGGTCTAGGGGGTGTATTTCTAAACTTGATGGAGTTCTAGAGAGGAATGTAAAAAATAAATTAATTCATTAATTAATAGACCAAAAGACGGCCACTATCCTCTTAAGGGAAAGATACTGATTCCTCTAAGTATAGGCCTGTTAGGTTATCAATTACATTTGTTTAGACATTTTAGGTTAAATATTATGTTTTGACTATAAACAATTTGGATATTGTCAAGGTTCCTCCACAACAGATGTTATTACGATGTTGAGAGACATTGTACACAAATATAGTAGGCTACAGGGGGAAATATAGCTCGTGTATGTTTTATGGATCTTCGTAAGGCGTCTGACATTAAACACTACTTTTAAGGGGACAGTGGCCGTTTTCTTTTTTTTCTCTATTAATTCATGTATTCATATATTTTTTAGTTTCCTCGCTAGACCTCCATCAAGCTTAGAAATACACCCACTAGACCCATTTTAATAGAAAAATATCCCGGCGAAGCCAATTCCTCTTAAATTACAGAGTCGCTTTCGCTCGCCAGGAAAAAAATTGACATCTAAATGCCACGAAAAGTCATAATATTGACACAAAATCGGGCGAAAGGTCTTAAAATCGCCAAACTAATGGGTCGAACGTCATAAAATCTGAAAACTAATGGGGTTAAACATGAGGGAGAAGGGGGATCAGAAAAAGACCCACCTCCCCTAAAGCTTTGGATATAGGCCTATGTTACTGGAAAGAGACATTCCCCTAATTTAGTTTTGCTGTTGATGCATTATCTAAAAAATAGAAAGGTATAGAAAGATATAATACAGAAGGGGATCTTTTGTTATCAATAAAGGCGTGAGATAGGGAGGTATTCTTTCTCCATTTCTTTTTAACTTTATATTAACAAGATATTTCCAAAGTGTCATTAGGATGTTGTTTTAGGTTGTCTTGGATTAAATATTTTAGCATGTGCCTACGATATGGTTACACGGGCTGACTTAAACGTTCACCTTGAAATGTTATGCAAAAGATATAAAATATTCCTATAAATCCATCTATTAACAATTATGAATAAGTAAATAGATATACT